>JAJEKV010000053.1:4090363-4204556 GCA_021234155.1 Isoetes taiwanensis | reverse complement strand
TTCCTCCTATTATCATTTCAAACCAAGTATTGCACTTTTTCTAAATTAAGGTGGTGAACAGAAGGCGAGGTACCTTAAATACATCCCATCTTCTTTCCATCTTAGGTTGGTCATTTCAGGTCCTGAGTGCGGACGATTTCTCAAGGATTCTAGAGGTTCACAAAATGTGGTTTGTTTGTCACAGATGTGAAGATCGTGGATTCGCCCTAGAACCATCAAAGTTTATCTCAGAACAAATAAAATATTCCGTTAAGATTTCTAAACGCATTTTCTCAACAGGATTTGGCACCGAGATACTTCTTGTATTTCAGCCCCCGAGGCATGAAGCTCTGTTTCCCTTGCAGCAGCGAACAATCTGAGGTTTATAACTTCCCTAATCGTTTCTCCCAAACAACCGCTTGACATAGTTATCCCCGACTCACTAAAGTCCTAACTCCGTAAGAGCAAAAACCGAATCGAAAGTATTTTTCACTAACGGAGTATATGGCGATTTCCACACTTTTTTTGAGCCTCCTTAACTTTGCCGTGAATCAAGAATCCGACCTATTTTGGTCTTGAACTGAGGGCAGGCCATCCGCCAACTTCAGCCCCGGAATCTTCTATGATTATCGCCGAGCAGTGAGTGCATAGACAGATCATCAATTTCTACGGTGTACTATAATAAAAAAGAGATTTATTTCTCCGCTAAGGTGCTAAAACAAGATCCTTTAAGGAAGATTACGTCATCCCATAGTCTCAGGTTGGATATCCCGTATTAAATCCTAACCGGCTAACGTAAACTCGTGTAGTCTCTTTGCTGACCAAGAACAAAATTGAAAGCACCATCCTATTTCTCCTCGCCGCTATAAGACTAAAGTTGTACTATTTCCCCTAGAAATAAAATATTTCACATTTGCCTTTGAAGCCATAGTTCGTTTGTGATATTGCCTTTTAGTTTATAGTTCAATTGTGATATCTTTATTGCACTAATTTGTTTTATGTGTGATTCTCAATTTATTTGCATTTCATAGACTTGTGACCATTCTGTAATCATCAAGGTTCGCTGTTGAACCGCTCAATCAACGTATGTGCTAAAGAATTGTAAACGCTATGTCCGTGACTTTGATTCTTAGAAACAAGAGTTAAGTCCGACTGTGAAGCTCCAAGAATCAATGCATTTGTGTCCGTGATTTGTTACGCCTAATTTGCGTATCTTTGTCAGACATTGCTTTCTTTATTTTATGTATGTTTCTCTTATTTTATTTCTGCATTTCTGGCAGAATTGTTGCACTCTATAACCATCAAGGTTCCTCGTTGAATCATCTCAGCGTGAAGGTATCTTTGTGGGCTTGATAATAATATTTTGGATGCATAATTCCTAGAAATTGCGTTATAATATCTTAAAATAAGTGCATAACAGTGTTCCTGTATGCAACAAAAGAAGAGGATCTTCGATTGGGTTTGGTGGTCGCTTTGCTTTGTCTAATCTACTTTTGATTGAACATCTTTGAATCTAGGATTAACACTGATCATTGAACAAATCCAAAGCTTTGATTATGAATTAAAATTAAATTCTCTAACTATAAAAATGGATCAAAAGGGAAACCTTTATGTGTTGGCACTTATCTTTTACATTCTACTTTTTGTTGCGGGTTCTCAGCTCATGCCGAATAATTTGAAGAAAGGTTGAGATCTCTATATCCGCACTCTTCCTATTTGTTCATCTTATTTAATCTATACGGCGAATATTCTACTATAAGGTAAAGAAAATCCGGATTTTCGCCTTAAGGCGATCACTATTGTGCAACACGCATGTTTATATTACAGTGATATGAAGGGCAAATCTGAGGTTCTATCAGGACATTATCAATGTAAAAAAAACATTCGGTATTGGCGGCATTTTTATGCTATTAGAAGAGCATTTTCTATCACTATATATGGATAATGAGGTTATGGTATTATGAATGTTTCTTCGAGTATGGACTCCAACAGGAACCTTCCGATGGTATTTTAGGGATTCTCAGCCGTTGGTATTTTAGGGGATTCTCAATCACCAAACAAATAAAAGATGGAAAGTGATATAAGTGTTTAGGTTGTCGCTTGAACACTTTTGGTTCTTTATTTGCATCCAAGTTAACCTCCAAAAATTTAATGAAGCCCTTTCTTATATCAAATGAAGCCTTTTGCAAGTGATGAAGTTGCTATTACCAACTACGAGGGATTTCAAGTATGCATGTCGAATTAATATGAGTTTTCTAGAAGCTTCCTTATGATGCCTTTAATAGGAGGTATTTTTGCAGTCCATATACGACTATTCCAAAATTTGTTACTCTTTATTTCAAGTTGCAATGCCAAGTTATGAAATTGTGGTTACTTTTACAAAATTTTGAACAGGATGTAGTATGTTCTAGAATATTGTCTTATTTGGGTAAAATGTTAATTCAGGCCATCTTGGTCCTGAGGTCAATTAAAGAGTAGAATGGATAAAAATAACCCCAATCTTCATTTTGAATGAAAGGGTTTTTTTATGAAAAATAATGATAAAGTAAAGTGCCTATTAGATAAAAGAGTATTTCTCCACCCCTATCTTGTGGAATGAAAGCAGTTTTTTTGAACACAATAATGATAAAAGGTGCAAGGAACGATGTTGATAACAAATTCCTTTTTATATCTGTCCCCACAACATTGCTAATGCAAAATTTATTGTCAAACTTTGGTATAACCTCTATTGAAAGTGTAATATATTACAACATAAATGAACGTAAGTATGAAACTTAATGAGTGGAATGCCATTTGGAATGCAATTTGACACATTGAAACACTGCTACCTTTTAGTAACACACATACATTCACGTTGAAATGAATTATGCCACCATTTTAGTTAACATACTAACATACATTCATGCTGAATGTGAATTATGCCACTGTTTTGGTTAACACACAAATAAAATGGTCGACTCCATGGAACAATTTATAAAAGTTTTTTGGTCGAAGCTTTTGTAGAACTTAATAATTTCTTTAGTGAGTAACATTTAGAGCGATACCCAAGTCTGTGTACCTACATATGTTTTGGGGTTGCCACATGTAGACGAGCTCCAACCTCTAAACCTTAAACTCCACACTTGGTATTTAAATTACATCTATGGATATGATAAGATTTATACCCCTTTAATCCACCCATTCCACACGTCATGACTAATGCCCCGACATTGCCGCACACGCTCCTTAGTTATTTAGTAATTGTTTTACTTTGTCAAACCATGTTCATGAGTATCTTAAATTTTATTTCTAAATTATTATTTTAAACCCATTATATATAATTAATACATGATTTGTTATGGTGTATACCACACCAGAATTGTCAAATCATCATAACAAATATTAATTCAATTGTTTATCAAACTATTATCATTTATTTATATAAATTTTTTTTTTTTGCCAACTTTTAAATTTATTAAATAACTAGAAATGCAAAAAAATTTATATTTTAAAATGTTCTATATGAAAAATTCAATTCATTAGTATAGAAATCAAATTTATCCGATAACCATCATACTTTTTAATTTAAAACTATACTTATAAAACTTTTAAAATTAAGAAGAGTTAAGAAAATACATATAATCTCTGTAAAATTGATTAACTAAATTTAAATAGGTTTAAATTCTATTAAATATCTTATCTTGTTGTCAACAGATGCAGGTGAAGAAAGATCACTATACTTCATGCAATACACATGCTGTATGTAGCTAGAATTTAAATAACTAGAAATGCAAAATTTATATCTTAAAATATTGTATATGAAAAATCTAATTCTAAATAGATTGAAGTGAAAATTAGTGTAGGATTTAAAATTACACTTTGATAATCATATAATCAAATTAAGAGGAGTTAAAAAAAATATATATATAATCTCTATAAAGTCGATTTATTATATTTGAATAAGTCTAAATTTTGTTAAATATCTCATCTTATTGTCAATAGATGGAGATAAGGAAAATTAGTATGTTTTATGCAATACACATGCTAATTGGCAGCTCTTTTGGCTTGAAGATATGGTGCTCTCGATAGTTATAAAAGGTGTCGATTCTACATGTATTTCTTGGGTCGAACAATTTTTCTTAGGTTTTCGTATGAGGGTTTCACCGCATTTCTTTTAACATATGATGACAACCCATATAATCTAGTATTTTGGTATTCAAGAAATAGTATGTTGACACTAAACCATTGTTTGACATGGTTTGAATCGGGAGCTATTGAAATAGGTAAGACAATGATTTTAAAAATATCGTGAAAGTAACAGATTGTGATAGGTAGCCATGATATAGGTTTGCAGGGGATAGACTTGTTGACATATGATTGACAAGAACAATTTTCAATGTAAACGTGTTCAACTCCATCATGTATGCTTATTAAAGACTTGCTCTTTTTCTGGTTGAAAAAACACAGTGACAAGAAGTCGTTTTGCTTCCCTTGTTCTAGAGTATAATGAAGATGTCCATGATGTTTTTTCTAGATTCAAATTCGATTTTGAATATGGATTTAGTGAAGGGACAGTTTGGAATTTACAATATATTTCACTTGTCTAATGGTTATTAGCATTCAAACATTCGACATGTGAAAAATAATGGTATATGTGCTCCTGATGGGTTTTGCATTATTTTTGAACGCTTTGACAATGTGATGGGTTTTTGAAGTACAAGAGACTGCATCTTTTATGTCAACTATAACTGTATACTTGGGGACAAGCGATGCCCTTAACAACCAAGAGAATTGTGTCTTTATATGGTTGGTTTCTCCGTAGCTATTTAAGATTACTTTTAAGTATGTGAGAATTCGATTGTGTTCATTTCCTCAGCCCAAAGAGAGAGAGAGAGAGGGAGGGAGGGAGGGAGGGAGGGAGGGAGAGAGAGAGAGAGGGAGGTAAACCAAATAACCACAACATACTCCCCGCGGATGCTTTGACCTATGCTCTATTCTTATGTTCTCAAGTAACTCCATTTTGTTGAGGTGTACTTTGGACATGCATATTCATGTTGGATTCCATGAGAAGCACAAAACTCTTAGAACTCTCTTGACATGCTGGAATAAAATAACGGCTAAGGTTAGTCGAATGGCTATTTTGTATCATTTTTGCCAAGAAAAATGGCTAAAAGTAAAAAGAAAAAATTGCCCCCAAAAACAAAATTAGCCTAATTTTTTTGTCGACTAAGAGTTTTCTAGATTAAACTCCACTGAGATAACACTTAGCCAAACGTAAGAAAGAGTGGACTTGGAGAAATGGATGGTTTAGCCTAGTAGCCGACCTGTTTTTTTTTACTTAATGTATGTCTTAATTTATGGCTTTGTTTTATATCAAGGAAGTTATAACAATGATTATAATTGTGCCATTTATGCTACATTATACGCCATTTCCTTTATTCTCATGTATCGTTATTTTCATAAATTTCAAGCTTCAACTATATGAGCATGTCAATTTTGGAATAATTCATCGTAAACTTGTAAATTAAGTTTGAACATGATTTCTTTTATGAGTAGCATGAATTAACATACAAATATCATCATAACATATAACCTTGAATAAAAAATATGGTGACTAATACTTGCAGCCAGAAACATCGGCTCAGCCTCACAAGCTCAGGGCAGACAACATCACTGGCAACCTATGAACCTTTTTGACCGAGAGCACGAGGAGGAAGATGACATGTCGGCAGAAACCATTAATAGGAGATTGGTGCAAATGTGCAATCAAATGGAACAACCAGTGCCATGGGCCACGCCGCTCATGCGTGGCCAAGAGTGTGGACTGATGCCACCTCTACCACCTCAGGAACCAGATCATGTAGCTCAACTGGAACAAGAAGAAATTTGAGTGAAAAAGGAAGAGAAGAAGCAGCCCAAGTTCTTCTAGCCCCAGCCCAATCGATAGTACGGACAACGGATCACACAGTAGCTCAGGAAGTGGGTCAGACATTTCACAGGGCAGGAACAGGATCATAGGGCAGAAGAAAGTCGATAGTGCCATGAGCAACGTATAGAAAACCCGAAAATTAGGCAATTCTCCGTGAAGGACGGTCGGGAAATGGAGGGTAGAGCATGGTTGAATGAAATGGAAGAGTTTGGAACTCATTGGGATGAAGGATAAGGACATAGAAAAAGTGGCAACAACAAATTTGATTGACCCAGCACGAATTGGTAGAAAGGGTATGCCAAGTCGAACAAGAACAATTGCAGATTCAAAACCTCAAGAAGGCTTTTCATGAAGCATTATGTCCCAAGATCGCACACAAAGCTGCACAAATACAAGAGTTCTATGTGGACTAAGGGAACCCATTAGTGGCCTAATATCTGAGAGGGACTTTATGAGGCTAAGACTAAATGTTCCAAGGATCATGGAGGCGGTGATATGGACGCTATATTGAGGGGTTGAACAACAACATTAAGAGATTGATCACGGGCCATCAACCCAAAACAGTTGGGGAGGCCAAGGACAAAGCACTAAGCTTGAAGAAATCATCGCTGGACCCCGGATGGACTTGTGAAGCTAGACATTGACTGTTATGCTTTGAACATTGTGTTCTATTTTACAATCTATAACATCCAAGATAATACCCTCCCTTTGCCAACACTTAAGAATTATGGCGTAAGACTCTTAAGCCTCGTGATAACAAGCTATGAATGCCTTTATGCATTTGCCTTCCCTCGGATACTAATTAAGGTGTCCGTGACTTCCTTCACGCGTTTCATTTTCGCCCTTGATTGTTGCATCCTGTCACTATCTTCTACAACTCTTCGCTATGGTGAAGCTGAGGTGGACTTTTTAAGTATTTGTTTCTCATATCATATCAAAACTGTGGGTTGTTGCACGTAAATATTCGCTTATTAAGACCCTTAAAAGGGCTCCTTCGGCTCGCTTGATAATGGAAACAAGGAAACGGTTGCATCATAGACTGGAGATGCCAATGGACCGGCCCACTTCTTCAAGCATTGCCAATTCTTTGATATTCCACAATCGAGACACGGTTAAGCCCTTTTGATGGTAAAATGGACATAGAAGTTCTACCTGGGACAGCTAATGATATAGATTATTCTTCTTCTAAATACGGGAAGCAAACATTTGGTTGATGTTCATGTTGGCATCTCTATGTCAAGAGGTCTATTATATGTGCGAAGTTGTTGAAAGAACACAAAAGTGGTTTGTTAACGTTGCTGCTTTTGCCAATCAATGGAGGGGAAATAAGCACAATACAAGGATCCTATTTAATATTATCATTATCTTGAGAATAGATGGGATGATAATGTATACTACTATTGGTTCTAAAAGTTTGTGGCATATTATTGAGAATATATATGATTTTACTAGGGTTGGGGTTATGCATACGCATCATTGCGGTGCATTGTATCTTGATTCAAACTTCAAAACCATACGCATCTACCCGTGCCTTCACATCGGTAATTGCATGTCGCTTTTTACTAATTGATTTAGGCATTTCTACTGGTCATTTAAGTTCACATTGCATGGTTTGTTTTATAGTGAGATTCAATAAATTCTTGTTGATGTTGAGATAAGAAAGCCTCGCTTGTCATTTCGCGAAGAATGGATTGGTGCAATTGAGCTCAATTTTGCCCATGACAAGCTTCTTGTCATATGCATAATTGTTTAATTGACTTCATTTTGATTATTTATTTCCTTGAAGTGCCATTACTATGCATGCTAGAAAGAGCTTTATCCGTGATTTTTAGAATTATAAGAAATTTATCACATTGGGGTTGTTCACGGTGAGTCCCATGTACATGTGCGAGGGAAAGTTAGATCTAGTCTTTGATCTAACCCATTAATATGCAAGCTAACCCATTATCTTTGCTTCCTTATGAGCTGGCCTTAAAGAAAATACTTAGTTTTGCTATAAAACAATTCTAAGCTCTTTGGTTGAGTTCGTGGATTTCTGAGAATAATGGCATAGGTGAAACTATTTTTGTTGACTTCTTTCTTTAGGAAGCGATTTTGCACCTCATCTGAAGCACAGTTTTCATGGAGTATGTGCATCTGAATGCAATTCTAAGAAATTGTCTTGGACTGCCTGGCTTTATGAATAGCTTGGATATGGACCACAAAATGTAACTCAAGAAACTCCAATGATAAAAATGGATCAGATAATAATAACGAGCTATAGCAAATTTGGAAGAAAGCTTAGCACAACAACTAGCAACATGTTTTATCCTCGTGGGAGCATAATTAATTCTGAAATGGATGAGTATAAGTAACATTTGATAATAATGATTCCAAGGCTTGGCAATTGTTCTTCAACAAAGGCGTCATCTTTCGTCAGGTATAGGAGGCGATGGCGTTATGTCAATCTTTGTCGTCATCACAAACAACGGATCTACATAGCTCCCCAAAACTGATCTAACATAATTCTTCCAAAACCGCAGCCCCCAAAATTGGTCCGCTTCTAAAATTGGCACATACCTGCCCAAAAAAATTCCACTATAGAATTCCTACCGGATAATAGGATATTCTTTTGATATTAATATTAATGGAAGATATTAGGTGTTTGAAAAAATTGCATGCACAGTATCACTCAGTATTTGACAAGGTCGGATTGGATAAATTTGACAAGGTGCTGCCACCTTGTGGCAGCATGTAAGAGCAACTTCACAAGAAAACACAAAAAGACCAAAACACATTTGCAAGACATTTCCATTTGGAGCTCATTGTTTAGGTATGAAGACAAATCTTTACATCAAAGTTGAAGACCAATGGAGAACATTCAAAGAAGCATTCAAGTTAGCAAAAGGAAGCAAGACTTGAGTCAAAGGTTGGAAAAGAAGTCAAAAAGAGAAGACCCCTAGTCAAAATTGGAAGACCCCCAAAGAAGTATGTTGTCTTACCACCTTTTGAGATTTTCACACTATCTTAGAGATATTGGCTCAAGAAGACATTGTTCACATCCATACTCATTCTTCATACCCATCCCTCATCTCATTCATCATATTTTCATGGCTCAAAGTCTTTTTCCCTAGGGCAAAATCTCACACACCACATATTCCATACATATGCACCATGAACATCACACACACACATCATGTTCCATTACCATGCACTTGACAAGTCATTAGAAGCGCACTCTCTCTCTAAAAAAAAAGGAAAAAGAAAGAGGAGAGAAGCTCCACAAGTCCACTACATCACCAATTCAAGGCCAAAGCATGGGTCAAAGATCAAATCCCAAAGGCCTAAGTTGACTAGTTGAAAAAAATCAATATCTAGTGCCACCTCACCTTCAAAGATCATGCACACATCATCCACATCATCACCAACTCACCTAACATGTGTCACCCACACCTTGTTACACTTCATCGAGATTTTACCTAGGGAAAATTTCTTTGACACCTTGCCTTCCACCTCACCATGCCACATCATCAGCATTTGCCAAGTCATCACCCATATGCCACATGTCCTTGTACACCATGGAAAAAAGGCCCAAAAATGAAGTTGCTTATTTTCAAAATTTGTTTTTTCCATCTGAAAGCCCATGAAAAATCATGCAAAATGGTGGTCAAAGATTCTCATTTTGACCACATCTAGCCCTAGTTATATTGGTTCTTGGTATGCGTGCCCTACCCTAGTTGTGCTAACATTTGGCTTAAATTACCCCCAAAAATCCATGTCATGTCCCAGCCAACCATGTTCGGCCACGTGGAAATCCGCCGAGCTCATTTTTCGTCAAATGCCTGTGGGGTATTTCTATTTTCGTGAAGAACCCTAAAATCATGGCAAGATCCGAGAAATCAGCCCAACCAACTGGCAAATCATGATTAAACCAGCCGGATTTAGCCCTTTGATGCCAAGAATCTCGCTAAGAATGGTTAAAAACTCATTTATTACTGTCAGACAAGAGCAAGGCCACGCTAAAGGGGATTATTCGAAAAAGGGGACTTCATTTTGAGGAAGAAATCATGATTACAACACCACAACCGACTGACTTACAGATCAAGAAGGTATTTACAGGCAAAAGAGGCAAAAACCGATCCGCCTTATCAAGAACCGACCAGAAATTGTCAAATTTAAGAGATCAGTGGGGTTTCAGAAGATTTTCGAGCACCCTAGTGCCTTGAGTGATCTAATCCAGCATGCTACTGTTGGGAATGACCTCTACTTGCCCTCATCGCCTCCTTTTGTGTCAAATTTCTTTGAAGATCCGTGCAATAAAAGTCCTTTTTATGATTTGAAGATATGTATTACCTTTTTTTTTTCATTATATGAATTTCTCCCAGATCAAATCACGGGAAATTCTCTCATTGTAATCCTTGAAGGCTCCTTTGAATGAAAATTTGAAGTTGGTGTAGATTGTGTCTTGCTTTTTTTTCCTCAAGATCGAATCTTGTTGGTTCTACTTTGTGTCAGAAAGCAAAGGTTTTGAATCTCAACAACAAGAGCCACTGTGGTTTGTATAAGTTCTTTCAACTAAAATCCCAATCTAGAGTGCTTATTCAATATTGCATTGTTAGGTCAAGGTGACAAATTCCTCAAAAAAACCAAAAAGGTCTAGTCAAATAGCATTTTACACTAGGTTTCTTTCATCTAATGCATACTCACATATCTTGTAAGCCAACTCCTTCATTTAAAAGCTAAAAAGTCGTGTTAGGCCACAATCCAAAGCCTGTTCTTTGATTCACATTATTGTGAAAGACTGTCACAAAAAATCTATAAAAATGGCATTTGTGTACATCAATGCATACTTTCTGTTGTTTCTACATGATGCACGTGTTCTTTAGGTTAGGTTGAAGGTGTCAAAGAAAGAAATCCCAAAAATTCCTCATAAATTCTCATCTGCAAATTTTAGCTCGCGTGGTTATTGACCAAAATTGACCTGGGGTCGTGAAGCCATTATTCACCTTTCCATTCCCTTTTTTTTTCACTTTTTTTACTTGCCCATTTTTCCGCCTTTCTCTATCCTCTTCCCCTTTTCTCCGTTCTTATTCCCCTTTTTCTTTTTTTTCTTTTCCCTTCCCCATGCTCTTTAGCTCTGGTCAAGCATTTGCCTCTGACCTTTGCAAGCATCTTCTGGATTCCCTTGAGCATCAATTGTAGTTGTTCCCAACAAAAACCAATCATCCAACTTCATTTGGCAAACAGTTTTTGGCAAATAGTTTTTTCTTGTTCAGGGACAGACTATTCACAAGCTAGTTTGAGCTGATTTGTGCAGGGATTTGGCCACAGATTGGTTGCCTTAAGCAACCTGGAGGTTCTCAACCACTAAGTTGAAGGTTAGCCAGGTACGTCTTCAACATCTTGGAGGTTCTACCGAGATCACATCACCTGGATTTTGGAACTCATGGCTCCTAGGAGAATTGTTGATGCTGCTGAACATACTGAGCCACCAGAAAATCCTGAATCCTCATCAATACCACATGTCACACTGCAAAATGGTTTAGGCATGCCTTGCACATATTTTGAGCTGAATATTCCTACTCCTGTCCCCACTTTTGATCCAAGCATCAATGCCAATAACTTTCTGAAGACCTTTGAAGAATATTATCAAGAGTGTGGTTACAAGAAAGGGAGTAAGTTTGCTGAATTTAAGAAATGCTTTAAGAATGAGGAAGTTAGAGCTTGGTTAGAGTATGTGATCAGTGATGGTGATAACATTTGGGAGGAAATTGTCAAGAAATTATTAGCCATGTTTGGTAAGCTCCTTGAGCCACAAGATTTAGTCTTTGAGCTGCAGAACTTTCACATCAAAAATGGTGAAACAATTCATCAATATGTTGAAAGGTTTAATTGTTACCTTACCAAGTGCCAAGTGCACAAGGTACCTAACCACACCTTACATTTGGTTGCCTCTTTTATCAGGGGATTAAGCAGCAGACCTCGAGTTTACAAAAAAATGTTGAAGCTGCAGAGGCAAGAAGGTTTTGACACCATACACAAAGCTTTCACCAGATCCATTGAAGCCTCTGAAATGTTAGCCTACCTCCCCGATGACCCGCAAACTTCAAATGACCTTTTTTTCCCGATTATGATCAAGAATACATAGGATCTGCCCTCGTGCCCTGTCATGCCATTCAAAAGGAGAAAAAAAAAAACTAAGACCGATGATGCAAACTGTTCCGAGTCGACATGAGAGCAGATCTCAACAAAGTCACCGAGGCCTTGGTCGAGGTAACCAAACAACTCATGGAAATGAAGGCCGCCCAACCGTAAAGGAGAGTTTACCCAGACTGCGGCTCACCGCACCGTAAACACCCATTCTTCGATTATTGCTGGTATAGGACATGCCTAAAATGTGGTAAGAAAGGGCATTATGGTAAGGAATGCCCTCTTTGTACCTTCTGCAAAGATATAGGACACTATGAAGATAAATGTAGTGTTAAAGAATATTTTGCTAGGCAAGAAAAGGCTAAGTCTAGTGAGCCAAGTGCATCTGTTAAGTTTTTGCAGGATGAAAGATGTTTTCCAAGACCCGAGCCTAGTGCTTCCATCGTATCTCGAAGAAGAAAGCAATTTATTGCACCTTGAGGGTGAAAGCTTTCAAAGATAAGAGGAGATCATGGCTGTACACACTAGGGGAGCCCTAAATGCCAAAGGCAAAGAAGCAAAGTTTGAGTCTCATGGACTAGAAGTGCAGAAACTAAAGCAAGTTGATAATCAGGTTGTACCTCCTCCTCCTCACCAAAGATTTCCTAAAAAGGATAGTGATGAGTTTGAATATCTACTCAAAAATGCCAAAGTTAGTGTAGATCTGTTGACTTTGCTAAGAATTGCTCCTTCTTATAGAGAAAAAGTTGTAGATATGTCTAAAGAAGAGCAGGTAAACCTCACCAGAGAAGAGCAAGTTCTTTTTACTAATCATATAGCTGAGCAAATGCTAAGACTTGAAGAACATGATCCTGGTGCCTTCACCTGCACAGCAAAAGTTGGTAATCAGATCCTAAACAAGGTGTTGTTAGATGGGGGATCACCTTTGAATGTCATGCCACATCATATTATGAAACTAAGTGGATTGGAGGTGGACAAAAGGCCCCTATGATCCTAAAAATCCTTCTCCAACTCAAGAATCAACCCCGTAGGGCATGGTGAGTTAGGACGTTCCAAAGACAAAGATAACGGTCGGGGTGATCTATATCGTGACAAGGCCGTCACGCTGCACACGCGCCACCTCGACCGACGCGGCCGGACGTAGCCAGCTTAGTAGCCCCTAGGGGCAACTTGCTAGGTATGTGCATTTCTTATTAATGTGCACATGCATATTTATTAAGGTGCACATTTCCATTATTTAGGTGCACACATTTCCATGCACATTTAGGTGCACACATTTCCATGTGGGCACATTTTTTGGGTGCACACATTTCCATGTGGGCAATATTTTGCCACCTAACTATTAAAGGCAGTGGGCCCATTCCCCAATTATCCCACATGCCTAAAGGGGATAATTGGAAACCCTAGCCTAACCCCTTGCCTATTTAAGTAGGAGAACCCCTACTTTGCCCATTTTTCGCTTCTAGGGTTTTAGAGCTCGCTTTGGCTGCCCTGTGGGTCAAAACCGCCTTCCGTGACTGGGTCGAAATAATTGCCCCATTAGTTTCCCTTGATTCGAAAGCAGGTTAAAGGTGATGGTTGAGCTCAGTCGAGGAGGAACTCAAGGATCAGATTTAGGCAATTTAATAGCTTAAACCATCTTCCGCTTATAGAATCAAGAGGGTTTAGCCTATTAAATTGCCCATAGCAGCCCTCTAGATCTCAAGATGTTGGACTCTAACTAAAGAACCTAACTCTATGATATAGATTAGATCTTGTTCTTTTTAGTTCTTCTCGCGGATGTATATGGATGATGTATCTCTATGAACTCCTTGTATTGGGAAGGGGGTAGAGACCCAAAGCTTGGTAGTATATGCTTTAGATTAGCCTCTAGCACACTATAGATTCGGGCCTGGGCACAAGAACCACACGGGTTGTGGGTGAAGGGGCCGACCGGGCTAAGAAGGAGGTTCATGTCCCGACTCTTGAACGATCCTCCGGGTGTGTAAGGTCTACGGGGATCATTGTGACTAGGGTCTAATGGCTTACCATCGAAAGTGCGGTAACGTTACCCCGTGGAAGTGGTGTACACTTTCCAAGTGGGTTCAAATCCAACACGGGCAAAGGGCCCTCTAGTCACCTTGAGTCAAAGATGTAGATCTCGGAGGGAGTGATCCTACCGCCCCATCGTAACCGGGAGATGCAACCCGTGAATAGCCCTTTGGCTATGCATCCCGGGCGGGCTACAACATGTCCCAACACTTTTTAGCCTACTCGCAAAGTGTGCATGTGAGGGATGGAGTGGACAACCCTAAAGCCACGCTTTATGCCGCCCAAATCCATTGCCATGAATTGCCCCCGCAATGAACTCGAGACCCAAGTCGCCGGGCCATCCCCTTCGAAGTTTGAGCCTTGGGTAGGATTTCCCATATGTATTGTGGCCGATCTTTGTCTATGCAGATATGTGGAGAACCATCCTTCGTGATGGTCATATGATGTTGATGTATGTACCATCGACATATATGTTTACTCTTCCAGCCTAGGTAGGCCCCGAGGGAGACAGGTAAAGGACCCTTCATTCTTCCCACTCGAACTCTTCAAGGTTGCAATATACGTGGAGGGCCCTATATTAGCATGGAGCTGGTATGGGGGATGAACTCCTGTTTGTATACCTGTGAGTGCAATCAGATATGAGTAGGGGACGCCACATGAGTGATGTAGCAATTGATATTGAAGGAATCAAGGTAGTCGCTAACTTTGTTGTGGTGGCATTTGAGGGAGCTAATGAAAGGTCGTAAAAATTTATGACTTATTATTAGGTAGAAGATGGCTATTAACCGTGGGATGCAAGGCGGTTTGGTCAAGAGGAGAATGTACTATCTCGGATGGCGTAAGGACCGGGACTTTTCAACAAACTAGGTGAGTATGAGTCTTACCACTTCATTCAAGAGAAGATGTTGATTCCTGTGTGCATTGGAGAATATTTTATTGAGACTAGAGGAGGAAATACACTCTGAACCTACAAGTAGATCTTGTAAAAGAAAAATCTGCCTTTGAGATGCACAAAAGTATGCCAAAGGAAGTGAGTGCATACATGTGGTTTGATGGGGGTGTATCTAAAAGACTAAGCATTGCTTCATCTGCCGCTGGAATCATAAAAGACAAAAACAACAGATTGCTGGCCAAGGTAGGGAGGATCTATCATAATCTAACTTCAAACATGGCAGAATATAAGGCACTAATTGCAGGTCTTCAAGAAGCAAACTATTTAGGTGTTACTAACCTTGTTATCTTTGGAGATTCACAACTCATATGCAGGAAGATTGAAGGGCAATATCAGACAAAACATGAAGAAATGATAAAACTCAAAGATCAAACATTGGAGGCACTAGAAAAGTTCACAACCTGGGAGTTGCAACACATACCTAGAGAGCTTAACTCTGAAGCAGATTCCCTATGCAGAGATGTACTTCTGGAGCATCTAGCTGAAGGAGCCATCAAGGAGGAAGATCTGGAGGATGAGGAGCTTCAAAGAATCAGATCCAATCTTGGTAATCAATGCAAGCTCGAAAAGAGGTAAGGGAAATCAAGGAAAAAAAAAACAATGAAGATAGGGTTTTATATGTAGGAGACATGTTCAAAGAAGAGGAAAAGGAAGGAAGTTTTTGACACTTGAATGATGCTTTTGCTTGGGATTTAAGGAATGTGAGTTTTTTAAAAAGAAAATCACTTGCAAAAATGATGCTTTTGTTTGGGTTAAAACCTGCTTTTTATACCTCTATAAAAATCTTGTGATTTTTATGATTTAGTATGGCCAAAAACAAAAATAAAAAATTGCACATTCTTTTAATCGCTTTTATTGGACATATTTTTAATGTTAAAATGCACATTTTTGTTACAAGTTATAAGATCAACAAGCAAAAAAGCTTAGCTATTAAAAATTAAGTTCAAATACAAAGATATCATAAAAACCTTAAGAAAGTTCAAAAATATTATTATAGAGGTTGTATAAGAATTTTATATACAAGGATAAATATGTTCAAGAAAATCATATATTTAGATTAAAAAAGTCACACCCAAGGATTTTAAGGATTTTTTGAAGATTTTTAAGGATTTTTGATTTTAAAGATCTCATTATATGAAATACGCTTTTAAAGATTTTTTTTTTCAAAAAAAAAATCTTCAAAAAATTTTGTTTTTTTAAAAATTTTGACGCATTCTAACACATTAGGAAAGAACTCTTCAAAATGAAAGATGCTGGAGTCATTAAGGAAATAATTAACCCTGACTGGCTATCTTGCATTGTACCTGTTGAGAAAAAGAACAAAACCATTAGGATATGTATTGATTACAGGGATTTGAACAAAGCAACAATTAAGGACTGCTATCCTTTGCCTTTTCTTGAGAAAGTGTTGCAAAAAAAAGAGTGTGAAAGGAGGTTTATTCATTCTTGATGGCTTCTCGTGTTTTAACCAAATCAAGATCAAAGAAGAAGATCAAGCCAAGACATCTTTTGTCACACCTTGGGGGACTTTTGCCATGAAGAGGATGCCCTTTGGGCTCATGAATGCATCTGCCACATTTCAAAGAGCAATGGATACCATTTTCAAGGATATGGCTCCTAATTTGTTCAGAGTTTATTTGGATGATCTTTGTGTCAATACTAAGCTAGAAGATCACATGACTTATCTCACACAACTCTGTTCTTTGTGCAGAAAAGGGGGCGTGAGCCTAAACCCAAGGAAATGCATCTTCTAAGGGGATCTACTTGGACATGAGGTCTCAGACAAGGGATTCAGGTGGCAGAAAGCAAAATCAAAGCTCTTAGGAACTTAGCACCACCCAAGACTATCAGACAAGTTAAAAGCTTCCTAGGCATGACAAGTTTCTTGAGGATGTATGTGCCACATTTCTCTCACACAGTTCATCCCATTACAAACTTGACAAAAGGGAAGAAGTTCACAAAAAAAGAGAGCAAGTTCATACCTATAGAGTGGATAGAGGTATGCCAAGCTTCCTTTGAGGCAATTATTGAGGCAATATGCAAATCAACCTTGCTTAAGCCACCAAACATGTCTGAGCCATTCCAAGCCTACCTAAGTGTGACCAAAAAGGTCAGAGGACTTGCTTTTAATGCAGTGGAGACAACATTGTGACTTTTTCTAGCAAAATATGGTCCGACACCGAGATGAGGTATGCTAGACTTGAGAAGAGTGCAAAGAGTTTTGATGTATTTATTTGACAAACAGAGACACCTGGTCCAAAATGGCAAGACTCAAGTGTACATGAGGCAAAATCCATCCGCCCCTACTCTTTGCAAAGAAACCCTCAAAAGCCAAACTATGTGTGGGCTTGCAAGAGTGCAAGATTATGATATAGACATTCAGTAACTCATAAATCTAATGATCCTAGCTCTTATCTTATCGATGTTTTGTTTAAGCATGAAGATTTAGAGGATCTAGACAAGACTCACAAGGATCTAAGGATCTAGCCGCTGAGCAAATTTTGTAGAGGTAAATGTGTTCGTAAGTAGCGCTAGACCCCGGCCAAACGCCCCTGGCCGCTAGGCGGACTCAATTTTTGTAGAGGTAAATGTGTTCGCTAAGTAGCTGTAGACCCCGCTCAAGCTGCAGGTTGATCCGACTTTTGTAGTGTGCGCCGCTTTTAGCGCCTCCAAAGCCGCCTTTGCCGAGGCACGCCTGTGTGATCAGGATCCTCCCGGTTTATACATGTATGCATGCACCTCGTTCTGACATTCTATCCGGAAAGCCAATTAACTCGCTTCTCCTTCCAAACCGCTTTTGAGGCAATGCGCATATGGCTATGATAAAGGCTAGCTTTGGGAGGCTTAATATCGCCCATATTGACTAACTTCAAAAGTATACCCGGAGAGCCAATTAGCTACCATTTCCATCCAAAGGGGCTCGAGGCACCGGGGACCCATGGCCATGGTAAAAGCTTTAGGTTTAGAAGGCGAGGTTTAGAAGGTGAGTGAAGGTATCTAAACTTGATTCTCGCTTGTTGGCTTGAATTTAGCAAAGTACAAAAAGACAATGGTGAGGAAGCCCCACCAATTTATGTTATTATCTATACCAGCTTGTTGGTACATCTCTTAAGATTTAACATATTTGATTTTATTTTCCTTTTACTTTCTTTGTTGCTCGGCAAAAAGTTTACAACAATTATGGAATCCAACAAATTAGATCAAGACTTAGCCACAATACAAGCAATGTTCCCATCTAAGCAATACAAGCAATGTTCAACGCCCTATATGCAATTAACCATCGTATGCTATTGAAGGTAACATTAGCATACAAGGCCTAAATTATTTTGTCTTGTAGAATAGAATAGAATAGAATAGAATAGAGCGGCACACTAGTTAAAGTTACTAGTGGAGCAAATAATAGTTAAAGATGTTCTCATGTTCTAGTATTTGAATTTAGTTTGAAGATGAGGAGACATCTACAACTAGTTATAATACCTCAAAAGTTTTTTGAATTTTGAATTTCAAGATGAATTCTGAGCCCTCACATTTTTTATTCCGATTTTGCCCTTACATTGCATTTTTTTATCACATTTGAGACCATAGCACATTCCTGGGAAAGGCTTGCTTATAGGCATATAAAAAATAAGTAGGAAATATCAGTTTTAGCTAATAAGTACAATGCCTGCACCAGTCTTGGCTACATGCCACATGGCTATTCTTCGTATTCTTGGGAATGATTATTATAAGCATTGTCGTCAATCTTATTGTCCATGCGTTCCTTGTATGTTTGCAATTTGCCTCAAGGTGCTTAAACTTCCAACAAAGATAACCTGACATATTTAGTGTTTACTACACAATGGGACATGTATTATGGATGTGCAAATTCGGAAGCTATTCTTTTCTTCTTTGCCATAAAGGCAAACTGTAGTAAAATATTATTCAGTTGGTATTGGGAGGCATAGTGTTATGCGAGAATAAGGATTGTGAGGCATAGTCCGCTATTCGAATATTCAATAATGAATTTGAAGACACTGATAGGTCCACAGCAAAGCTTATGTCGCAATTTCTTACAGTCTATCAGTCGTGCAGTCAGTATCAAGTCCCTGTATGTGCTTCTATTCCGATTATCAACGAAAAACTTGACGACGGTAGAAACAGAAATTTGTTTTCTAATGGCGAAAGCCAAGTTTTGGAAACGGCACTGTTTAAACTGGGGAAGAAAGCAGTTAAAACCCAATATTTGACTCTCGCTTCTTTATTAAGAAGATGCGGCGATATGAAGAATTTGTCTGAGGGAAACGAGTACACGATTACATCAAAGAAATGGGGGCTTGAAGGGGATACATTTATCGGAAACCATCTTTTGGACATGTATAGAAAATGTGGGAATTTGCCAATGGTATGGACGGTATTTGATCAATGCCTAACAAAGATGTTGCTTCATGGACAAGCATTATTGGGGTTTATGCACAACATGGAGAATTTAAGTTGGCACTCAGATTGTTTTGCCAAATGCGTGACCAGGGTGTCCAGTTGGACAAAATTACGTTAGTTTCCATTCTCAGTGTCTGCCAAGATCCGACTGCTTTGGCTGATGGAAAGCTCATCCATGCCCTTATTCTAGATAATGGATTTGAGGGTGACTTAGTTACTGGTAATGCACTTGTCAACATGTATGCAAATTGCCAAACTTTATTAAACGCATGGTTAGTATTTCAGAGCATTCCACAAAGAGACGTGATTTCATGGACTATTATAGCTGCAGGCTACCTTGATCAGGGGCAAAGCAGAGTGGCTCTTTAGGTTTTGAAAGAAATGCACAACGAAGGAGTGATGCCGGACATGATCACTTTTATAACTATCCTTAACACATGTGCCACTGATGCTAAGCTAGCAGAAGGAAAAATGATCCATGCATATCTAATATGTGGCAACTTTAAGCCAGATGTTGTCATTCACACTGCCTTAATGAACATGTATGGGAAATGTGGGGGTCCACAGGATGCATATGCATATTTCCAGCATATACATTTGCAGAATGTGGTTTCTTATAATACAATGATCTCTGTGTATGCTGGTTACGGGCTGGAGAAGGAAGAAATTGAACTTTATCAAGCAATGTACGACCAGGGATTGAAGCCAAGCAAGATCACATTCATCACTACCCTCAAAGCATGCTCTGGCTTAATGTCCTTGGCAAGTGGCAAGTTTGTTCATGCTTGTATCATAATTGATGCATTTGATTTAGATCTCTGCATAGAAAATGCGCTATTATTATCACATGGAAAGTGTGGCTGCATAGTTAGTGCATATGGTGTTTTTGTCAAAATGCAGCAGCAAGATGTCATTTCATGGAGCACATTGATTTTTTGTTTATGATCTTCTTGGGAAGAGCAAAGAGACCCTTGGTCTCTTTCAACAAATGCATATGGAAGGTATAATGCCAACAAGTTTACCTTTGTCAGCCTTCTTTGTGCATGCTCCAACTTGGAAAATCTAGAGAGGGCAAACGATACATGCTTGTGTTATAGCATATAGATTTCAGGAAGATGGGTTGTGGAGTCTTCCCTTGTAGATCTTTATGGAAAATGTGGGGATTTGAAAGGCTTGCAGATGTTTTGTAAGGATCACAAAACCAAATGTGATTTCATGCACAGCAGTGCTTGCAGCATATGTCCATATTGATATGGAGAGGAGGCGTTTTACATCTTTAAACAGATGAGTATAGTATATGTAAAAAGCAAATCAAATCACATATATGAAAATTTTAAGTTCCTTTTCTAGTGTAACACTTTCCATTGGCAAGATGATTCATGCTCATGCCTTACAAAAATAGGCTCGAGCTAATTGCTGCTATTGGAAATTGCCTTCTAAATATGTACGGTAGATCTGGGAGTTTAGAGGATGCCTGTAAACTTTTGTCAGAATGTATAATTCTGATTCAGTGTCATGGAATGCTATGATTGCAACCTTTTCTCAGCATGGCCATGCCAAGGCTGCCCCTCATTCTTTTTTTTGAAAATGTACAAGGAAGGTATGATGCCCAATAGAGTAGCATTTGTTAGTGTGTTTGATGCATGCACCACACTCTACTTATTGATAGAAGGCATGTTAGTGCATTCCCTTATCATAGACAGTGAAGTAGAATCAGATATTATGGTGCAAACATCACTTGTCACAATGTACAGTAAATGTGGATGTCTGCATTATGCATCTCGAAAGTGTTTGAGAGAATGCATGAGAGGAATTTGGCAGCATACAATGCCATGCTTGCAGCTTGCTCTCAACATGGTGATCACAACAAATCTATTAGCTTATTTCAGCAAATGCTTAAGACGGTGTTGAGCCAGATGACATCACTTTTGTTAGTTTTTTTCGGCATGTAGTCACATGGGACTTATAGATAAGTGCTTTCTACCTTTATTACTTCCCTATGCCAAGATCATGGCATCATTCCAACGCCAGAGCATTATGGTTCTATACTTGGGCATCCAGGGTTTTTGATGAGGCAGTGGATTTTATTCAGATGCTTCCCAGAATCTGATTCACTACTTTGGATGACCTTTGGTGGTTGGTTGTAAAACACAGGGGTAAAAGTTTAAACGAATGGGAGTTACAGATTTATGCCATGCCTCAAAAAGCAAAATAATTGGCAAATGAAACTTTGTTCATGAATTTCTGGCAGTTTTCCCTGATGTTAAACTGGATATGATTGATTTGGCTGACATAGTGACATCTAGTATGAGCAATCTCTATGCATTGTTGATGTTCATAAATATTATATGCATATGTTTGCGCACTGAGGTTGAGCTAAATCCAGGCTTGTGCCACTGTGCTGTTAACCTTCCAGGTATTTGTGGAGGATAGATGAGTGCCGATTTAGGTACATCAGTTGATATTCTCAAGGAATTGGGATAATGTTAGAGTCAGGGAGGAGAGAGACCAGCTGATGCTTGGGAGGTTGTAAAACACGACAGATTTATTTTAAGCTCGAAATGCATAATGCAGACACCCATGGTGATCACAACAAATCTATTAATCTGCTGCAAGCATCCAAACAAAAATATGGGCATCATAATGATCCTTCGTTTATGAACAATTTCATGCTGCCATTTTAGTCGATATACTTGAGTGTTACAATCCAATTTCTTTGGTCGGAAGCTGTTATATTGGAAACTCTCTAACATGTTTTGCCCCCGCTTAGATTTCTTTGGGTCCGAACTTGTTGGCATTGGGGTAATTGCTAATATCTAATCTTGTGTGTGAATTTTAACTACTTTAGATGGGTGCAGGCATCAACGACATCAGATTCCCATAGTTAAGTTCGTTTCCCCATGGTGGTTGGTGGGGTTTGAGCCTTGTAAAGGAACAACCCAGTTTTAAATTGTTTTTGGTTTGGGAGGGAAAGTGAAGTCTTAAGGGTCTAAATTTTATTTTGCAGGAATATACCGATTGATGGCTAGGATTGTATAGGCTTGTGGGTGAAACTAGAGTATGGTTCTTTGAGGGCACATGTGTTATAGATTGAGGGGGCATTAATGCACTTCTTTTTTGCAATATGGTAGAGATCGATCCATATGATACGACATGTTGTGACTTAATTATTGTGAAGCTTTGCTGGAAGAGGCCCCACATTGCAAGGCTGCTTCTTAAGAAAGTTCAGAAAGATGCAGGAAAGAAACAATGGGTATAGGATGGAAGTTGTGGGAGACCTTGTTATTTTAGCCCCCTTCCTCCACGCATACAGAATATAACACATCAGGGTAATTAGTCTTTGACTCACAAACGCTTTTATAGACAGATTCAACCAGAGTCCCAATGATTCAACTAGAAACACACCCATTCAGACAAGAAAAACACATGAATCTACGCACCAGAAATCCATCAGCCGTAAAACCCACCTGGGAGGTAATAATGAGGCTACACAATTTTGGTTTCACGTTGTTCCGTTGTTGGGTCGCTTATGGTGTTTGACATTATTCGAATGGAGTAAAATGCTTGACTCGAAGTTCGTATCCTCCCTTGGTTTGTAATAAGCTAACTAAGCACCATTTTGCTCTGCTGGTTATTTGAAATTGCGTAAGATGAAGGGTCTGACCGAAATTGGCGATGATATCTTTTCTTCTATATGGAACCTTTTTTTTTTGTTTTGAAGGTTTGTGGTGGTTGGGGGGTGGGGAGGAGACATAAGATATATTATATTACAAGTAAGGAATTGCATGATATAAAAAAAATGGAAGGTATTGGATCTCTTAAAAAAAAGTAGTGGTTAGTGACCACCTACAAACCCCTCCATAAAAGGGTATTTAAAATTTAAAGTTAAAGTCTAAATAAAATGATAATAAGATCACATAGATCACAATTAATAATCAAGTTTAAGCTTTAAATAGCAACACGTAAGTTTGATTAAAAACAAAAAACCAGATTGTTGCAAGTTTGCTTTAAATGGCAACACAAAAGTTTGATTAAAAACAAAAACTGTGATTGTTATGAAGCTTCAGTCACGCCCCGAACCGGGACAAGAACGCTTGTATCAATAATAATACGCTGAAAAAGGGCAAATTTCAAAGCTCGAGTCCGAGAATGTCTAAAATGAATAACCTTCAAATATCCTATGTATTTTCTATGAAAAAAATACCTCCCATAAATTTCCCTAACGTATTTTCCATGAAAAATAGACCCTCCCCATGTATACCTAATGAACACATATCCAATGGACCCCCTTCTAATGAGCTATGTAAAGAGTAATGCCTAATGCACATGTAAATAGCAACATATGCACCTATAATGCACATTATAACCCATGAGAGCCTATTAGACCTATGCATTAAATCTATTAATATGCATTAGACCTATATATTAAATATAGAATTTGTCCCCATTTTGTGTCTTGAACCTTCAAATGGGTTAAACAAGGTGTAAATTATATCATGATCTTCGTGAAAAGTTAAATTTTACCTTAGGAATAAGAATATATGCCTAGAAAAACGCGCACCATGGCAATTTTAATCGTTTAACGGTGAACATAGTAGCACACACATGAAAAGAGGAAATTGGGGACACGCCAAAATATAATCCTATATTATTAGCATTTATTTTACACTTTCTTTTCAACGATATTGCCCTTTTTTTACTCGAAGTCGCCTTTTCGATCATGAAGTCGAGAAAGGCCCTCAAACTTGCATTTTTTCGCCTCCGAAATGCTTTCTCCCGCCAAGTCGAAAGAACCTTTAACCCTAAAACCTGCGTTGCTTTGAACCGCTTTCGACTGGCGAGGTCGAGAAAGGCCTTCGATCCCTAAAACCTCAAAGCTTCGCTTTGAATCGCTTTTTCGACCGCGAAGTCGAAAGGTATCTAAAACACTGCATTTTTAAGCTTTGAGGTACTGAGTCGAAGGCCTCCCGACCCCTAAAACCTGCGTTTTTAAGCTTTGAGCTTCCTTTCTCATTGCGAGTCGAAGGCCTCCCGACCCCTAGGCCTGCGTTTACGGCAGAAGCCCGTTCCTAAAACTGCGTTTGCTTGTTTTGCCTTTCTCGACTCGCGGGTGAAGGCCTCAAATCCTAAAGCACTGCGTTTCGCTTGTTTGCTTTCTCGGCTAGCAGTGAAGATATCCCGACTCTAAAACCTGTGTTTTCGCTTTGTTGCCTTTCTCGGTGGGTGGAAACCTTCCGAATTGTTTTTTTTCCTTATGAGTCGCCTTTCTCGACAAAGGTTGCCTCATGCCCTCAGATTTTCCAAAATGGCCCTAAGAACCGGTTTTATTTTATTTTTTTGCATGTAGCATCACTTGACTAATTTGATTTTGTCTCTTGCGGGGCCCTTATCTCACTGTGATAGTACATGCTTGGGAGCAATGAAAATATCTGCCTCATTGAAGAAAGGTGCCAAGAAGAGGGTGGTGACATGGGCTTGACATACAAGCACGTGGCCCATAAAGGAACTCCCCTCATACAAATTTCTATCGCCCCGTAGTTGTCTGCGGACTAGGAGAGAGAGCTCCACGCCCCTTTGCAGACTAGGTGGTTCATGTGTGAAGAGGGTGTAATCATTGTGCCCATAATGACCACCATGGTCTCTTCACCCATTGTAATATATATTGTAATGAGCCCATTTATAAAATATAAGGTATCTCAAAACTAGTATTTTGGGTGATTAAAACAATTTGTTTAATTTTTGTTGAATTTGTGATCTCTTGTTTACCCACCGAGCCAAAATGTTCAACTAAGAATCTTTTTCAACTAGAACTTTGGTTTCAACCCAGAATGAAACCCGATGTTTGAGTTGCATTGTTCTTGTTTCGACTCGCCATCCAAGATAACTGAAGAAAGCTTGGATGCACACCAATGCATAAAAAATTGAATTATGGACAGCTGGCCTGGGGTGCTCCTTTTATAAAATAAATGTGGTTCCAAAAAAGTGGGAAATGGAATGAGTCCCACTTTAATAATGGATTTTTAAATCCAAGACACCATCGAGTGATAATGAAGAAGGCTTCTCCGATGTGCTCAAACATGATCCTATCAAGCTCATTTTGGGTAGGGTAGTGGACTCAAAGCTGCAGAAGGATAGTCATCCCGAGCCCATTCTAGAATATGCGCTTCTCTTCAAAAATACTTGATTTCTTGACCGGAGACCTAGATATCCTTGTCCCGCAAGATTCGCCTCCAAAGTTTTACAATCAATGACTTTTCATTTAACCTAATGCGCATTAACTCGACAAGGCCATGTTAACATTGCAGAAGAAAAGAAACCTTGTGTGCATGCCCTCTTGGAGGTGCTTCTTCACCAAATAATGGCCCCATGCCAACATCCCGCATTAAGATTCAGAAAGTAAAAAATTGGAAATCGTAATTTTAAATATTTAACTCGGGTCCCATAGGTGGTCATACTTTTTCCTTTCAACAATCTATGGGCCACTCAAACAAATGAATTTGAAAAGAAGTTTTGAGCTCATGCAGTGTTGGAATGTTGCTGGAGATATCAACCCCATTCTTATGCTGCCAAATTGACCAGTAGCATAGAATTTTGACAGTCTCAAGAAAGGGAGAGGTCGGATTTAAAAAGAAAGCAGATCCTCCTCTCCCGACATTGTGCAATATCCAAGAAATGTCTGGGATTCATAACCAAAAAAAGGTAAGCTTGGGGCGTATAAAGATATGGTTAGATGGCTCGATCTTCCACATCCCAAAGGGTAGGGGTCAAAGTCAATATTATGCTTGGCCAAGTATGCATTGATTTTGAGGCTCTACTTGAGGAGGGGCCATCTAAGCACTATGATTTGATTAGCACAACCGCAATTTCCATCCAAATTTTGATAGATGAAATGGCCACCTCTTCTCAAGCAACCAAACAATGTATACTTTGAGAAGAGGTTTCCCAATAAGTAAAGAATAAAGTGTCGAGACTTTTATAACCTTTACCATTGCACTTCCAATTGAGGTTTGTGGAGCTTGGGCCAAGATTCCCGGACATAAGATTAATGCATTTATTTGTACATGTATCCAAAGAAAGAGAAGTGGCCCTGCTTCAGCATTATCAACATCCAAAGTTCCAAATTGCCCATGGTGTGGAGATTGACTTGATGCCATACTTTATATTTAATTGGGTGCTTAAGGGCTAAGAAACCATCATCCTTGTCAACTAAATCCTCGATGCTAGAAGAATCCAAAGTCGAAGCCGAGCTTTGATTCCAAGGTGATGTTTTAAAGCAACAAAAATCTTGATTTTGTGCTTGATAATTTCGCTTCATGATTTGGGAGGTACCAAGGGCATTGTCTAACTGGATAGAAAGCAGAAGTTCAAAAGATTATGTGGCAAAGAAGGAGCTCCTATCGAGAGGTGGAGTTAACCCAATATTTAACAAGTTGAAGAGCAGTGAGAAGGGGCCTCAGCTTGAAAACCAATTTTTAAAAGAAGTGCCCGGGCTTAGGTAAAGAGGTCTTATAGCTCAAACCTCCTCCCTCTTTAGGGGAGGAGATTCTCCCAAGACACCATTCCGCATCCCAGCCGATGAAGTCTCTCAGATAGCTATTTTGAAGGACTTGTATGACTTTTTGTCCGCTATGATAAAAAGAGGAAAAGAAAAATGTGGTCGCTTAGCAATGACACTATTGATTATCTCTATTTTTCCCCTGTCGAAAGTGAAAGATTTAGTGCAAAGCTGAATCTTTCTTTAACTTGTTGACAATGGGTTTCGGCATGTTTAAAGCTCATGTTTAAAGCCAAGGGGCAGTCTAAGCATTCGGGTGGCAAGATTGTGCCCTATTACTTTAATCCCAAGAAATATCTATTTTCCATCGGAATCTATGACAATGGTATATTTATCCTTGTTTAATTGAACCCCCGAGGCTTTCCAAATGTCTACATTGTTGAGAGAAAAATGTTGATGATGATGCTATCATCTTCAAGAAGACAAAGGTATTATCGCATACCGCATGATTGAAAACAATCAGATCTTCTATTAACTAATGGATGAGACCTCTACTTTGCAAGGTAAGGGTGGCTTTAGTAACCGCTTTTGTCACAATTAAGAAAATATATGGAGCTAAAGAGCATCCTTGCCTCATGCATCTTTTACATTCAAGAAATTTCATGGAGCTCCATTAACTAGAACAACAGAGCAACTTGTGTCATTAAAGACAAACACTTTTGAGTGACCTTACTTGAAAATCCAATATCCTCCATGACTCAGATAAGAGTCACGGTCAATAGTATCAAAGGCATGCTTGAAATCTAGTTTTAAGAGCATACAACCCCCGGGTTTGTTTGTAAAGCATAAATAGCTTCGATGAGGAACACAATAATAAAGTGGAAAACCATATCCCAATCTTTTCCGAAGTTACACTATTATCCGACCTTCAAAGAACAAAGAACCGATATCATAGTGGAAATATTGGAACATGCTTGTTATAGCTCGATGGCTCCGTGATCCCCGCACATCGAAAAATAACGTAAGCCCTTAGATCAAAAACAATATTAAATAAATAATAGAAATTCACCGCGAAAGAAAGAAAAAGATGAGAATTGACCCACAATTAGCCCGAGCTCAAGAAACGCTCGACGCTGTCCCGTCTTGTCTTTTTTCCATAACAAATCGTGGTATAGACATGTTTAACCCTGACATAAAATTTCTTTTTACTCAAACCCGACGATTATGGCCCTCCAATGTGCATCATCATTTGACCTAGAATGAAGTTTCCAATAAAGACATTGAAGCAGCTTTAATCAAATCTCTAATTGAAATTGAACTAATTGCCATCCGAAAAGCAAGAAAAAAAGGGCTAGAGAGTTTGAGTCAGGGCTTTAAGGGAGGTGCACCTATTTTCTTCGCTTTTTCACGCTTTTGTTTGAAGTACTTTCTTGGTCAAAATTGGTCAAAGAATTCAAATTTGCTTTCTCCTCGATCCCAATTCTCTCTCAATTGTTTGTCGCCCGGTAGAGGCTAGCAATTTTTTCTCCGGATTTCTCTTGCTCAAAATAGCCTAGTTGAGTGGTGAGCTTAGCCTTGTGAACGATCACAAGTACACAATATGGGATGGTTAACCGCGGATATCAACTTCAATATGCCCTTCATTATCATCAATCCCAATTCCTTGTATTAACATGGCAACCGAGCCGATGATATCTTATCGGTTCAATGAGAAATTGTGTAAACCATGCATCCAAAGCATCACAATAAGGTTAAGCTTGCAATGTGGACGCCTCCCACTCCTCCGCAGCCAAGTGGAGGTCCTTGAGCATCACGTGACTCATAGGTTGCCCTCTTCAACAATTGAACAAGCTCCTTCTTGTGGGCATCGCACTATCCATGACCTCCAAGAAGACGCTTAAAGGCGCTAGATCGGGATTAGTGCAATCGCTGGAAGTGCTTAATCTCATGGGAAATACTCGTATGCGCTCGGAGTTGGCCCATGGTGGACCCTCTTGGTGGTTCCGCCGAGGTGGAGGGGGCTTGTGTTGGTTCTTCGAAGCTTCCACCCTTCAAGAACTTCTAGAAGTTTTGCTTTACAATACCATTATTGTAGTGCGTCCACCTCCCAAGTATTCTTGGTAGCTCCTTTCTTTTTTCAAACTCAAGGTCTTGCTTGAGTTTTTGAAGGCTCTTTTCTCCCTACCGTTGTTTCTTGATTACCTCAAGTGGCTTGGGCCACTTTTGTGATGGTGTTCTTGTGTCGGGGTTTGGAGGTCTCTCCTGACTCTCCTTTCGAGCCCCCTCTTTCTCTCCTCCTTCCCGACATCTCAAGGAACAGGCTTTTCGATCTCGACCGCTCCTTTGGCCTGCCTTTGATCCCTCTTGATCTTTCATCCCACTGCCTTCCCCGCCTCGCCCTTCCTCTTCCTCTTCCCTCTGCCTCTCCTTCCACTTTTAAAGAGTTAATTAAGGAATAAACTATTGAATAGGGTCTAATTGTCTTGCACGCGGATGGAATCCGTGAAGACCGCATTAAATTGCTTAGTATAGAATTGTAATAGTAAGGAAATGCATTTCTTTGAATGGTTGTAATGTAACTAAATAGTATGAATTAAAAATATAAGGATTACTAATTCTAAAATGGTAGAGAACATGACAGATTGACCTCCTCGAGATGGCTCTCAAGTAGATCTTGCTTGACACGAAAGTAAAGGAGTATATGAGCATCCGGATAGCTAATTGGTAAGTTGAACATGAAGCTCAAGCATTGTGCCATCCTGGTTATTTTGGCTCCTAGAGATGGAGCTATGGTTCAAGTTCATGTGGAAAGGATTATATGCTTCTGCGCACATCAAAGTTATATTAATTTTAAGTTGGAAGTGCCGGATTTTGAGATTTTTCATTAGTTGCATGAATAATTTCTTTGCTAAAGGAATTACAAATGCGAATGAGATAGTTGATGGCATAATATGCAGTCTTGCTAGTACAAAATTGCCTTTCTAGCTACGAACAAAGATCCTCCAAAAATCTTTTGGCCAGCGTAAGTAGCAAGTCATAGTGAGAGGGTCATATTTCAAGTTTGATGAGTGATTCAACATTCATGACACCAAGAGAATATGGTGTAAGTGTCTAGCACTTCTTTCTCTTTTCCTAATATATGTTGTAACATTTTTGAACGACTTTTATTGAATTAGTGATAAATGTGCTATTGCTTGAGAAGCTAAATTAGGTTTGACGCACATGTGTTGTTGCTTTGAGAAATAATTAGTTTTAGCTTACAATAATAAGATAAGATAAGATAAGAAATTTTACGCCCACTGAACCCAACGGGTTATGGACGGCATACGCAAGGGCAAATGTTCTTTATCTAAAAACCTCGGGACTAGGCCCCATCACCAAACACACAACCAAATATTAAAAGGCTACCAAGAATAAGATAAGATAATGCTAATGCTAGTGGTAAATTTATGTTTCTAAAATTATCTAGACATAGTCACCAAGGATTGGAAGGCCATTGATCTAGAATAATTCTCCCTGCATTGATCACCTTTCATTTCTTTTGCAAAAGTGTGCCTCACCTTGCAGCTCCTCCTACTTGCCATAATAATTGAAGAGGGGAGAGGTCCTCCCTGCATCGAAACTAGTCCCTCCAGATGGTTTCATGCCAAGAACATGTAAGCGCTAAGAGTGTCTTGAAACCGAAACCAAAAGATGGCGAGGACGACGTCTTGCCGCTTCTCCCACCTTAGTAGCTGAGACAACTCCACCTCAAAATCTTCACATGCATGACATCAATGAAAAAAATGTAAAAGATCCATATCGAAAAGGGCATCATCTTCCTCAAGAACCCCTATAATACGCTAAGTTCAATAATGCATCTTAAAACCATACATCTATATCCCTTCCAATGATTATAGAAAAGCATGGCATAAATATTTTAACGCTACATATGCTAGGCATTTTAATGTAATGCATGTCCTCTTCTCATATGACAAATTAAATAACTATTTTGTGCTAAGTAAGTATACTTTGAAACATCTTTTGTAAGACCCAAACGAAAAATGAGAAATAAGAAGAGAAGTATTACAAGACGTTCCTTTTCCATGTTGCCACTCACCGCATTAGTTGTCTTTACAATTGCAAAACCGTGATATGGACCGCTTTAGTAGAAACCTGGATGACGCTGAAGTGGTCTAGTTTTTCCATGGAGATTTTAACACACGTATATTTTTTAAGCTTTTTAATGTTTGGTAAATTCCAGCACTACTTGATATAGAAATCCCATCGATCCGGTGACATCGGACGCCATTCTAGAATGGGATCTACCTTGCATGCATGCATGGCGATGCCCATTATGGTTGGGAGTTCGCTATTTTAGCTGCTGTCAAGATCCACGCCTCATCCAGACTTCCTCTTCTCTCGCCAGAAGACTTTCTCTCCAACCCACCCTCCCCCTTCTTTGTTTATTATTTATTCAAGGGCACGCCACAGAATCCCTCCACTGGGAGGTTTGTTTGTTTCGTTTTGTGGTGTTGGTGATGTGGTAGTACATGTTGGCGGCCGACATCGCTTCTACTTCTCCATTCATAGGTTTTGGGAGCGATTTCTACGCCTTTGCGCTTGTCTAAGCCCTCGCCGAAGGTTTATCACTAGGGTTTTTCTCAAAACAGAAAAGGCCGGGTTTTTAATCCCTAAGTGATAAGCTTTCGGCGTACTACCACGCACATCCTGTTAGCATTGTATTTTTGGGGTCCAAATGATATAATTGGATTTTCCCTTTATTTTTCGTGGGTAGTTCATGTGTGATGCAAGGCTACCCACTATCCACCATTGTAGTGAAAATCTGCTGAGATGAATGAGAAGCCTATCTATCTATGGGCTTTGTTGGTTTTCATGCAAGTCCCATTCTAGAATTCTAATGACGCAGCTTAAAATATCACGGATCATGTACCGCCCCCCATTTTGAAGTATATTCCAGGTAAACATTCATGATTGAAGAGAGTGTGATCGTAAAAATCACGTCACATTACTTCTAATTGCTAAAGGTTTCCTTCCTTGTGTAGCACAAGGAATGATTTGGACTTGAAGCTAAGACATTGATCCGTTATGCTTTGAACATTGTGTCTTCTATTTTATAATCTATAACATCCAAGATAATACCCTCCCTTTGGGTTACACTTAAGAATTATGGCGAAGATTCTTAAGCCCTCGTGTAACAAGCTATGAATGCCTTTATGCATTTGCCTTCCTCGGATACTAATCAAGGTGTCCGCATCGCCTTCACGCAAGCGTTTCATTTACGGCCTGAATTGTTGCATCCTGTTCTATCGCTTTCTACAACTCTTCGCTATGGTGGTGAGGCCGGACTTTACTGAAGTATTTGTTTCTCATATCATATCGAACCGGGTGGTTGTTGGACAAAAATATCTCACATTTATTAAGACCCTTAAATAGGATCCTTCGACCTCGGTTTGATAGTGGAAACAAGGGGAAATGTTTTGCATCATAGTAGGGCTGCCAATGGATCGGCCCACTCTTCACGCTGCCAATTCTTTGATATTTCACAAACGAGACACAAAGTTAAGCCCTTTTGAAGGTAAATGGATATAGAAGTTCTATCTAAGGACAAGCTAATGAGATAGACGTATTCTTCTTCTAAATGGGGAAGCAAACATTTGGTTGATGTTCATGTTGGCATCTCTATGTCAAAAGAGGTCTATTATATGTACGTAGTTGTTGAAGGAACACAAAAGTGGTTTGTTAATGTTGTTGCTTTTGCCACCAATGGAGGGGAAATAAGCACAATACAAGGATCCAATGAATATTATCATTATCTTTTAATAGATCGATGATAATGTATACTATTAGGAACGCCGTAGTATATCTCAAGCTTAGACGCGGGTTAATGTGGCCACCAGATCAGCCCACGAAGAGCAGTACAGTTTAAAGCCCAAAAACTATTTGTTTTTTGGCATTTTTTGGTCGATCCCGCTCCATTCTACCTCAAATCTTCTTCTCTTCAAAGAACATAAAAGGAGCGCATAAAAGCGATTGGCATGGTTTTTAGATCGAATCAAACCGCCCATCGAAAGCAGAAAGAACTAGCTGATTGAAATTTTTGCCCCTGTTGCGCAGTTTGAAGCCTGGTTTTTTGGCCACATTAACCACTTTTTGGCCACATTAACCACTTTTTTGGCCACATTAATTACTTTTTGGCCACATTAACCAGTGGTTAATGTGGCCTGGTTGGCCACATTAACCACATCTCGCTTGAGATATACGGAGTTCCATACTATTATGCCTTGAGCTCTATTGGTTCTAAAAGTTTGTGTCATATTATTGAAGAATACATATGATTTTACTAGGATTGGGGTTATGCATACAGATCATTGCAGACTGTTGTATCTTGATTCAAACTTCAAAACCATACAGATCTACCCGTGCCTTCACATCGGTAATTGCATGTTATTTTTACTAATTGATTTAGGCATTTCTACTGGTCATTTAAGTTCACATTGCATGGTTTGTTTTATAGTGAGATTCAATAAATTCTTGTTGATGTTGGAGATAAGGAAGCCTCATTTGTCAGCTCGCAAGAATGGATTGGTGCAACCGAGCTCAATTTTGCCCATGACAATCTTCTGTCATATGCATAGTGTTTAATTGACTTCATTTTGATTATTTATTTCCTTGAAGTGCCATTACTATGCATGCTAGAAGAGCTTTATCCAGGATTTTTAGAATTGTAAGAAATTTATCGCATTGGAGTTGTTCGTGAGTGCCATGTACATGTGCGGGGAAAGTTAGATCTAGTCTTTGAGAAAATAAATAGAAATTTATTATTCGATGGTTTTAATATGCAAGCTAACCCATTATCTTTGCTTCCTTATGAGCTGGCCATAAAGAAAATACTTAGTTTTGCTATAAAACAATTCTAAAGCTCTTTGGTTGAGTTCGTGGTTTTAGAATAATGACAAGGTGAGGCTATTTTGTTGACTTCTTTCTTGAAGCGGATTCAAAAGACACCTCATCGGAAAAACCGTTTTTCATGGAGTATGTGCACCAATACAATTCTAAGAAATTGTCTTGGACTGCTGGCTTTATAAATAACTTGGATATCAAAACCAACACCATATAGTATATTGCTTGAAATCTTATAATATTTTGAAAATCTTGTTATACAAGATAACAAATTCTATCCATCCATACCCACAAACGAGGAACTTTGTGTAATGTGTAGATTAAGGAATAAGGGGTGAATATGCCTATCCAATGCCTGTTGTTGCGAGTCACCCCCCGTGTGAATATGCACCCAAACCAAAGGGGTTTAAGGGGAATTTAATTGTAAGGCGTGCAATGTAATGGTTTTTTGTTATAGGTTAAAAATTTTTTGCCCCTTCGGGACTAATTAATGTTAATAGTAATTATATGTTGGTTGTTATATGTAGGTAAACATTTGGGAGATGTTAGAGTGATAAAAAAGACGAGATTAAAGTCCAAAAGTATCTTTATTTAGTGCATTTTCAATGCAAAGTTTGAATCTTGCTTTGTAAATTGAAATTGTCATTTTGTGTGCCCCGTTATGAAATACAAGTAGAAAACAATGTGTTAAGTAAAAGAGAATGCAAGTAAACTTAATGAATATTCGTAGAGAAGAGCTATCAAGCAACACAACTCAAAAAGATGAACATATAGAAGAAACAAAGAAGATTGTTAAACCGCTAGACCTTAGAAAGAAATAATAATAATGTAAAGCCAACCGGGCCGTGATCAACCGGGGACAAGACTAAGTCCCACATTTATCCAATTGAATTGTTCTTCTCCATGTCATACCATTTGGTTTAACTGGACCAGCTCATTAAAAGCACATCATTTCAATGCAACAAAGATTTCAATGCAAGCCCACAAAGAAGGCATCCTTAAGTCACCAAGTATAACGCCATATGTGTTGCAATTATATGTGAGGTAAAATTAGTGAGTTCAAACAAGTTAATTGCATCATGTAGGCGTCCATGCTGAATACGATTAACCATAATATTCCATGAAAAACATTACGATAATCCATGCTTTCAAAATCTTCTTTGCATCCTCCAAAGCTCCCACATTTTCCATAATTTTGAATTAGAACGCTTGCCACATATCCACCTATTTGATGGCCATTTTCGGTGATGAGATGGTCAATGAGCTTACCTTCAGGATCTTTACGATCCGCACATCTCCCGCAATAAGGATGCAATGAATGGGACATCTAGAGGACCTTTCCTATTTGCTTCCATGTCCCGTTTTCTTAATTACCCGGATGTACATCTTTGAATGCCGCATTACAAGGATCTATTAGGTGTATTGTAATGGCTCAAGCGTCATCTCACAAGACTTGCAACAAAATGCAACAAATCCTAATCAATAACCAATCAAAAATTCGAGGCGAGCTCCAAATCCAAACCATATCAATCTCTCATGCAAAGGGATCACGATGCGCACAAAAAGGGAGCCCACATGGCCATATGGTAAAATGGGTCATCACATCGCTAAATCATGCCCGCGCATCGCCTTAGCCAAGATCGCCCTTGCCCCTGCATAACACAGCTATTCATGCATGCAACCCTAGTTTTTGCCATAACAAGGCATCGAAAACAATGTGAGCGGCGCTTTGATCATTTCTTGCGACAACGCAACTATGGCTGGGGTTTCTATTTGTTTCAAACCAAACACAAGAATATGAAGCGAGGTTCGATTCCTTTCTTCCTTAAGACGCGAAATTGCTGGGATGTGCTAAGCGCGCCGCCCCTCCTCTTCACTTTTGGCCCTTGGAGAAGGAGTTGTTTATGCGCCATTGGAAACCACGATCATCTCACCGGCAGCGCAACTATGGCTAGGGTTTCTATTTTTCCACAAACCAAACACAAGAATACGAAGCGAGCTTTACTTACTCGGTTCCTTTCTTGCGAAATCCGGGTCTAAGTAACGCCTCGGCCTCCTCTTAAAAGCTCGGATATGGCTGAATATATTTGATATACCCCTGCGGACCCATAACTCTTATAATGTTTCCCCGGTGAAGCCAAAGATTGGAGATGCAATCACCAAACAACACATAGACAGAGATTCAGTATGGCGGCAAAGATCAACTGTTTCCACTCGATCACAAGAACATTAATTTGGCTTTGCATGTTCAAAGCCTAAAAAAAAAGAGGGCTTTTTGTTGTGAGCCCTTGATGTTGGACCATTGAAAAAAAAAAAAGCTAAATCAAGAAATTAAGAAAGCGCACTCTAGATGTAATGCATTAGTACATCCAGCCATGAAATCTTAGGAAAAACCTTTGTGGCATTACAAAAACACAAAAAGCCCCCCTCATATTATGCTACATATGGACCACAAAAATGTAACTCAAGAAAAACTCCAATGATAAAATGGATTAGATAATAATAACGAGCTATAGCAAATTTGGAAAGCTTAGCACAACAACTAGCAACATGTTTTATCCTCATTGGGAGCATAACTAATTCTCGAAATGGATGAGTATAAGTAACATTTGATAATAATGATTCAAAGGCATGGCAATTGTTCTTCAACAAAGGCGTCATCTTTTCGTCGGTATAGGGGCGATGGCCTTATGTCAATCTTTGTCGTCATCACAAACAACGGATCTACATAGCTCCCTAAAACCGATCTAACATAATTCCTCCAAACCTGTAAGCTCCCCAAAATTGGTGCTCTAAAATTGGAAACCTTGTTTTCCCAAAAATTCCATGTGAGAATTCCACCTAGGATAATGGGATATTCTTTTGATCTTAATATTAATGGAAGATATTAGGTGTTTGAAAAATGCATGCAGTATATTTCAAGATTTGACAAAGGTCAGGATTGTATAAGGTAGGATAAATTTGACAAAGATTCGGGATTGTATAAAGGCAAGATAAATTTGACAAGGTCGGATTGTATAAAGGCGGGGATAAATTTGTGTCGAGGCGTAGCATCACAACTCATTTCAAATGGCCTAGGCCATAAGAACAACCATTACCGCTTTACTATCTCTATATGTTGTCATGTTTCTTTCCCTAACAAATCAAAGCGAGGAAGCCATATAAACATGTTCGTACTTCAATCAGCGAGGCAAAAAAAATGATATTGACATGTTGGATTGTATAAAGGCAGGATAAATTTGTCGGAACTGTAGCATCACAACCTCATTTCAAATGGCCTAGGCCATAAGAACAATGCTTACTATCTCTATATGTTGTCATGTTTCTTTCCCTAACAAATCAAACAGGAAGCCATATAAACATGTTCGTACTTCAATCAAGCAGAGGCAAAAAATGATATTGACATGTTCTAGAAAGGTATAGAAGTTGTAGAAATTTTGCTTAAAACATATAAAAATCTATATATAAAAATCCTTTTCGTTTTCTTGCATGATCCCTTACATTCTGTACATCCTTTATAAAGCATATGGTTTCAATAATATGTAATGTTGAAAAGCAATGTCTCATGCAAAATATTTTTCACATCCAATGCATTTCATACTTAGCTTATCAAATAGGGTTGGATTCTCAACTATAGACATTAATACTAGGCTTAATCTTCAAACGTTTCAAGCTGACAGAAATACTAGGTTCAACCAGGTTCAACCTTCAAACGTTTGAAGATGCAATAAATTCTCAACCCGGTAGTCGAGACATCTCACTCTACGATGTCTCAAGGACCTATGTTAATAAGATAAGATAAGATAAGATTGCGATCCATGGGAACCCAATGGGTTATGGGGAATGACACATGCAAAGAACCTTGACCCATCTAAAACCTTGGGACTAGGCCCCATCACCAAACACAATAACCAAATATTAAAAGGCTACCAATAATAAGATAAGATAATGCTAAGCTAGTGGTAAATTTATGCTTCTAAAATTATCTAGACATAGCCGGTCAAAGGGATTGGAAGGCCATTGATCTAGAATAATTCTTTGCGCCTCCCTCGCCTTTGCCCATTTCTTTTTGCGAGGCCCTCACCTTGCGAGCTCCTCCTTACAGTTTACACAATTGAAGAGGGAGAGGTCCTCTGTCTTGAGAAAGTAGTCCCTACGAGATGGTTTCCATCTTGAAGAACATGTATAGCGGCTAAGAGTGTCTGAAGCAAGACCCACCCTAGTAGCGGAGACAACTCCAGACCTTCACATGCATGACATCGGTGAAAAAATGCAAAGCGACATCCATATCGAGAAAGGGGCATCATCTTACGCCTCTACAACCCCTATAATCGCAAGTTCGGGCTCTAGTAGAGGAAGATCTTGAGGCTGACTGCTTGACTGCTAGTTCGACTTCTGCGACTCTGGTCCCCTTGGGATTGTGGACTTAGAAAGATTGTGTTTTGAACAATTTCTTGAAGTAGATTCTCATTATGGTAGAGGATATGTACTCATTCGGACATTTATTCGGACGCATGCATGTGGAAACAACATGATAAACTATTTTTCTTTCTTCTATTTGGTATCTTCAACACGATAACTTTTGCACGGATTATCTTATACCGGGGATGGCCTTTTGGTGAAGAAAGAAAAGTTCGCGGCGGTCGGGGCGATGATAAATTTCTTGTAGAGGTAGCGTTGTAGACCTCGCTCAAAGCGTCCTTGGCATTGCGATGAATTTCTTGTAGAGGTAAATGTGTTATTTAGTAGCGTTGTAGACCCAGCTCAAAGCGTGGGTTGATCGACTTTGTAGTGTGCGGCGTTTTAGCGGTTCAAAGCCGGCTTGCCAAAGGAAGCATCGTCGAGGTTACGCCAGTGATTGTGATCCTTCTCGATTTATACAGTATGCACTTGTGCTCTGCACATTCTACCTGGAAAGCCAATTAACTTCGCTTCTCCTTCCGGGTGGGCTTTGAGGCAATGCAAACATACTGGCTATGGTAAAGAGGCGAGCTTTGGGGCCCGAATATAAGCCCATATTGACTAACTTCCGAAAGTATACGCGGAGAGCCAATTAGCTACCATTTCCATCCGGTGGGCTCTAAGGCACTGGGGACCCATGGCCCATGGTAAGCGAGGTTTAGAAGGTGAGTGTTGCCGAAAGGCCTTTTGAACCCGCTTCAAGCCGTTCAGGTCGCAAGTGATACCACTAGTTCCCATTAGAAAGGAGGGAGCTAGAACTAGAGCTTAATATTGCCTGGGTAGGCCCTTACACGGGCCAGGCCCTTAGCGAGGCACATTCCCCTGTAATGAGAGGGGCAGGATATTTTGGATGATATATGGCATCAGCAGATAGAAACATAAATCAAGAAACAAACCCCACCGGTTGACACAAACAAAATCTCACGCCCCCTCTCATTACCAGATCTAAATTTGATGAGATGGAATGACTCACATGGACAGCACTTCCAAACCTGGCGGTTTGGTGCTCAAAATACCCGAAATTATTACTTCAGCCGGGGAGCCAAATACCCTGGTATTCGAATATCAATAATGAATTTGAAGACACTGAAGTAGGTCCATTCCATTTTGCAAAGCTTATTCGGTATGTCACTTATCCTGTCCTCCAATGTCGCAATTTCTTACAGTCTATCAGTCATGCAGTCAGTATCAAGTCCCTGTATGTGCTTCTATTCCGATTATCAACGAAAAACTTGACGACGGTAGGAACAGAAATTTGTTTTCTAATGGCGAAAGCCAAGTTTTGGATTCGGCACTGGTTAAACTGGGGAAGAAAGCAGTTAAAACCCAATATTTGACTCTCGCATCTTTATTAAGAAGATGCGGCGATATGAAGAATTTGTCTGAGGGAAAACAGTGCATGATTACATCAAAGAAATGGGGCTTGAAGGAGATACATTTATCGGAAACCATCTTTTGGACATGTATAGAATATGTGGGAATTTGCCAATGGCATGGACGGTATTTGATTCAATGCCTAACAGAGATGTTGCTTCATGGACAAGCATTATTGGGGTTTATGCACAACATGGAGAATTTAAGTTGGCACTCAGATTGTTTTGCCAAATGCGTGACCAGGGTGTCAGTTGGACAAAATTACGTTAGTTTCCATTCTCAGTGTCTGCCAAGATCCAACCGCTTTGGCTGATGGAAAGCTCATCCATGCCCTTATTCTAGATAATGGATTTGAGGGTGACTTAGTTACTGGTAATGCACTTGTCAACATGTATGCAAATTGTCAAACTTTATTAAATGCGTGGTTAGTATTTCCAGAGCATTCCACAAAGAGACGTGATTTCATGGACTATTATAGCTGCAGGCTACCTTGATCAGGGGAGGCAAAGCAGAGTGGCTCTTTATGTTTTGAAAGAAATGCACAACGAAGGGGTGATGCGGACATGATCACTTTTATAACTATCCTTAATACATGTGCCACTGATGCTAAGCTAGCAGAAGGAAAAATGATTCATGCATATCTAATCTGTGGCAACTTTAAGCCAGATGTTGTCATTCATACTGCCTTAATGAACATGTATGGGAAATGCGGGAAGTCCACAGGAGCATCCATTATTCCAGCATATACATTTGCAGAATGTGGTTTCTTATAATACAATGATCTCTGTGTATGCTGGTTACGGGCTGGAGAAAGGAAGCAATTGAACTTTATCAAGCAATGTGCGACCAGGGATTGAAGCCAAGCAAGATCACATTCATCACTACCCTCAAAGCATGCTCTGGCTTAATGTCCTTGGCAAGTGGCAAGTTTGTTCATGCTTGTATCATAATTGATGCATTTGATCTGGATCTCGTGCTAGAAAATGCGGCATTGTCACATTATGGAAAGTGTGGCTGCATATTTAGTGCGTATGGTGTTTTGTCAAAATGCAGCAGCGAGATGTCATTTCATGGAGCACATTGATTTTTGTTTATGATCTTCTTGGGAAGAGCAAAGAGACCCTTGGTCTCTTTTCAACAAATGCATATGGAAGGTATAATGCCGAACAAGTTTACCTTTGTCAGCCTTCTTTGTGCATGCTCCAACTTGGAAAAATTTAGGAGAGGGCAAACATATACATGCTTGTGTTATAGCATATAGATTTCAGGAAGATGTGGTTGTGGAGTCTTCCCTTGTAGATCTTTATGGAAAAATGGGGATTTGGAAAGTGCTTGCAGATGTTTTGTAAGGATCACAGAACCAAATGTGATCTCATGCACAGCAGTGCTTGCAGCATATGTCCATATTGGATATGGAGAGGAGGCGTTTCATATCTTTAAACAGATGAGTATAGTATATGTAAAAGCAAATCAAATCACATATATGAAAATTTTTAAGTTCCTTTTCTAGTGTAACACTTTCCATTGGCAAGATGATTCATGCTCATGCCTTACAAAATAGGCTCGAGCTAATTGCTGCTATTGGAAATTGCCTTCTAAATATATGCGGTAGATCTGGGAGTTTAGAGGATGCCTGTAAAACTTTTGTCAGAATGTATAATTCTGATTCAGTGTCATGGAATGCTATGATTGCAACCTTTTTCTCAGCATGGCCATGCCAAGGCTGCCCTCATTCTTTTTGGAAAATGTACAAGGAAGGTATGATGCCCAATAGAGTAGCATTTGTTAGTGTGTTTGATGCATGCACCACACTCTACTTATTGATAGAAGGCATGTTAGTGCATTCCCTTATCATAGACAGTGAAGTAGAATCAGATATTATGGTGCAAACATCACTTGTCACAATGTACAGTAAATGTGGATGTCTGCATTATGCATCTCGAGTGTTTGAGAGAATGCATGAGAGGAATTTGGCAGCATACAATGCCATGCTTGCAGCTTGCTCTCAACATGGTGATCACAACAAATCTATTAGCTTATTTCAGCAAATCGTCAAGGCGGTGTTGAGCCAGATGACATCACTTTTGTTAGTTTTTTTTCGGCATGTAGTCACATGGGACTTATAGATAAGTGCTTTCACTTTATTACTTCCCTATGCCAAGATCATGGCATTATTCCAACGCCAGAGCATTATGGTTCTGTACTTGGGCATCCAGGGTTCCTTGATGAGGCAGTGGATTTTATTCAGATGCTTCCTGGCGAATCTGATTCACTACTTTGGATGACCTTGCTGGGTGGTTGTAAAACACAGGGTAAAGTTTAAACGAATGGGAGTTACAGATTTATGCCATGCCTCAAAAAGCAACAATTGGCAAATGAACCACTTTGTTCATGAATTTCTGGCAGTTTTCCCCGATGTTAAACTGGATAGATTGATTTGCTGACATAGTGACATCTAGTATGAGCAATCTCTATGCATTGTTGATGTTCATAAATATTATATGCATATGTTTTTGCGCACTGAGGTTGGAGCTAAATCCAGGCTTGTGCCACTGTGCTGTTAACCTTCCAGGTATTTGTGGAGGATAGATGAGTGCCGATTTAGGTACATCAGTTGATATTCTCAAGGAATTTGGATAATGTTAGAGTCAGGAGGAGAGAGACCAGCTGATGCATGGTGATCACAACAAATCTATTAATCAAGCTGCAAGCATCCAAACAAAAATATGGGCATCATAATGATCCTTCGTTTATGAACAATTTCATGCTGCCATTTTAGTCGATATACTTGAGTGTTACAATCCAATTTCTTTGGGTCAGAAGCTGTTATATTGTAAACTCTCTAACATGTTTTTGCCCCGCTTAGATTTCTTTGGGTCCGAACTTGTTACATTGGGGGCACTGCTAATATCTAATCTTTGTGTGAATTTTAACTACTCTTAAATGGGCGCAGGCATCAACGACATCGATTCCCATAGTTAAGTTCGTTTCCCCATGGTGGTTGGTGGGTTTTGAGCCTTGTAAAGGAACAACCCAAATTCCAATAGTTTTAAATTCGTTTTTGGGTTTGGGAGGGAAAGTGAAGTCTTAAGGGTCTAAATTTTATTTTGTAGGAAATATCTTGGATCGATGGCTAGGATTGTATAGGCTTGTGGGTGAAATCAGAGTATGGTTCTTTGGAGGGCACATGTGTTGTGATTGAGGGGGCATTAATGCACTTCTTTTTGCAATATGGTAGAGATCAATCCATATGATACGACATGTTGTGACTTAATTATTGTGAAGCTTTTTGGAAGAGGCCCCACATTGCAAGGCTGCTTCTTAAGAAAAGTTCAGAAAAGATGGGAAAGAAACAATGGGTATAGGATGGAAGTTGTGGGAGACCTTTGTTATTTTAGCCCCTTCCCTCCACATTATCTGAGAATAACACATCGAGGGGTAATTAGTCTTTGACTCACAAACGCTTTTGCAGCAGTTCAACTAGAGTCCCACTGATTCAACTAGAAACACACCCATTCGGACAAGAAAACACATGAATCTGGACCGAGAAATCCATCGGCCCGAGAAACCCAAGGGGAGTAAATAATGAGGCTACACAATTTTGGTTTTCCGTTGTTCCGTTGTTGGGTCGCTTATGGTGTTTGACATTATTGAATGGAGTAAAATGCTTGGACTCGGTTGTATCCTCCCTTGGTTTGTAATAAGCTAACTAAGCACCATTTTGCTTTCTGTTGGGTACGTTTGGAAATTGTGATAAGATGAAGGGTCATTTGGAAATTGCGATGATATCTTTTCTTCTATATGGAACCTTCTTTTTTTGTTTTTGAAGGTTTGTGGTGGGGAGGGAGGAGGCAAATATATATATTATATTGGGGTAAGGCGCATGATATAAAAAAAATGGAAGGTATTGGATCTCTTACCAAAAAGTAGTGGTTAGTGACCACCTACAAACTCCTCCATAAAAGGGTATTTAAAATTTAAAGTTAAAGTCTAAATAAAATGATAATAAGATCACATAGATCACAATTAATAATCAAGTTTAAGCTTTAAATAGCAACACAAAAGTCTAATTAAAACAAAAAAACCCAGTTTGTTGCAAGTTTAAGCTTTAAATAGCAACACAAAAGTTTGATTAAAACAAAAACCAGTTATTCTTGAGCTTCTAGGCAGCGGCAAAGCTTAGATTAATAAGCGTTGTATCAATAATAATCACGTTTAAAAAGGGCAATTTCAAAGCTCGAGTCAGAAGGTCGAAAATGAATAACCTTCAAACATCCTATGTATTTTCTATGAAAAAATACCCTCCCATAAATTTCCCTACGTATTTTCCATGAAAAATAGACCCTCCCCATGTATTATTACCTAATGGGCGCATATCGATGGACCCTCCCCTTTCTAATGGACCATACCATATAGCTATATGAAAGGGGACCATTGGGCTCATATTTAGCTATGTAAAGAGTAATGCCTCATGCACATGTAAATAGCAACATATGCACCTATAATGCACATTATAACCTACGAGAGCCTATTAGACCTATGCATTAAATCTATTAATATGCATTAGACCTATATATTAATATGTACTTGTCCCCATTTTGTGTCTTGAACCTTCAAAATGGGTTAAACAAGTGTAAATTATATCATGATCTTCGTAAAGTTAAATTTTTACCTTAGAATAAGAATATATGCCTAGAAAAGCGTGCACCATGGCAGCGTAATGTTTAGCGATGTGAACATAGTAGCACACACATGAAAAGAGGAAATTGGGGACCGTCAAAATATAATCCTATATTATTAGCATTTATTTTACACTTTCTTTTTCAGCGTATTATTGCCCTTTTTTTTACTGTTTGCCTTTTTAGACTGTAGGTCGAAAGACCCTCAAACTGCATTTTTAAGCTCACATTTTGCCTTTCTCCACTTTCGCGAGTCGAGAAAGGCCTTCTAACCCCTAAAAACCCTGCGTTTTTGGCTTTGAGCGCCTTTCTCATTTCGCGAGTGGAAATGTGGGCATCCCTAAAACTGCGTTTACGGCTTTGGCGCCTTTCTCGACTTCGCGAAGTGAGAAAGGCCTTCGGATCCCCTAAAACACGCATTTTTTGGCTTTGGTGCGCCTTTCTCGATTCGGCGGTCGAGAAAGGCCTATCAACTAAAAAACTGCGTTTTCGGCTTTGAGCTTCCTTTCTCATTGCGAGTCGAGAAAGACCTTTGACCCTAAAACTGCGTTTACGGCTTTGAGCGCCTTTCATTTCAGTGAAAGGCCCAAAATCCCTAAAGCCCTGCGTTTTGCTTTTTGCCTTTCCATTTCTGCGAGTCGAAAGACCTCCCGATCCCTAAAGCTGTGTTTGGCTTTTCTTTTTGCCTTTCTCGACTCGCGAGTGAAAGAACATCTCCCACCCTAAAACTGCGTTTTTAAACTTTTAATTTGCCTTTCTCGACTCAGTCGAGAAAAAAATTGGCTGTGTTTTTCCCACGGTGCCTTTCTCGACAAAGGCTCTCATGCTGTATTTTCAAAAATGGCCCTAAGAGCGTGTTTTATTTTATTTTATTTGCATGTAGCATCCTTGACTAATTTGATTTTGTCTCTTAGGTCCTTATCTCGACCCGGATAGTACATGCTTGGGAGCAATGAAAAGATCAGTTCATTGAAGAAAGGTGCCAAGAAGAGGGTGGTGACATCAGTTGGACATACAAGCACGTGGCCCATAAAGGAACTCCTCATACAAATTTCTATCGTAAGTTAGTTTGCTTTGTGACTAGGAGAGCTCCATGGCGCCCTTTGCACTAGGTGGTTCATGTGTGAAGAGGGTGTAATCATTGTGCCCATACGACCACTATGGTCTCTTCACCCATTGTAATATATATTGTAATGAGCCCATTTATAAATATAAGGTATCTCAAAACTAGTATTTTTGGGTGATTAAGTAAACAATTTGCTTAATTTTTGTTGGAATTTGTGATCTCTTGTCTACCCACCTAAGAAAATAGAGCCAAAATGTTCAACTAAGAATCTTTTTCAACTAGAACTTTGGTTTCAATCTGTAATGAAATTCCGATGTTTGAGTTGCATTGTTCTTGTTATCGACTCGCTATCCAAGATAACTGGAAGAAAGCTTGGATGCACACTAACAGACAAAAATTCGAATTATGGACTTATACTTGGGCATTATGGTTCTATACTTGGGCATCCAGGGTTTCTTGATGAGGCAGTGGATTTTATTCAGATGCTTCTGGTGAATCGATTCACTACTTTGGATGACCTTCTTTGGGTGGTTGTAAAACCTGAGGGTAAAGTTTAAGCGAATGGGAGTTCTGATTTATGCCATGCCTCAAAAGCAACAATTGGCAAATGAACCACTTTGTTCATGAATTTTGGGTGTTTTCCCGATGTTAAAGCTGGATAGATTGATTTTTCGACATAGTGACATCTAGTATGAGCAATCTCTATGCATTGTTGATGTTCATAAATATTATATGCATATGTTTAGCATAGCGAGGTTGGAGCTAAATCGGGCTTGTGCCCTTTGTCTTTGTTAACCTTCGGTATTTGTGGAGGATAGATGAGTCTTTTATTTAGGTACATCGAGTTGATATTCTCAAGGAATTTGGATAATGTTAGAGTCGGGGGGGAGAGAGACCAGGTGATGCTTGGGAGGTTGCAAAAACGACGACAATTTATTTAAGCTTCGAAATGCATAATCACGGAACACCCATGGTGATCACAACAAATCTATTAATCAAACGCAAGCATCCAAAACAAAAATATGGGCATCATAATGATCCTTGGTTTATGAACAATTTCATCTTTTGCCATTTTAATTCGATATACTTGAGTGTTACAATCCAATTTCTTTGGGTGGGAAAAGGCATTATATTGGAAACTCTCTAACATGTTTTGCCCTTCGCTTAGATTTCTTTGGGTCGAACTTGTTACATTGGGGAGCCTTTGCTAATATCTAATCTTTGTGTGAATTTTAACTACTCTTAGATGGGTGCGGGCATCAGCGACATCAATTCCCATAGTTAAGTTCGTTTCCCCATGGTGGTTGGTGGGGTTTGAGCCTTGTAAAGGAACAACCAGTTTTAAATTCGTTTTTGGGTTTGGGAGGGGAAAGTGAAGTCTTAAGGGTCTAAATTTTTTTATTTTGTAGGAATATCTTTGGATCGATGGCTAGGATTGTATAGGCTTGTGGGTGAAATCAGTATGGTTCTTTGGAGGGCACATGTGTTGTGATTGAGGGGGGCATTAATGCACTTCTTTTTGCAATATGGTAGAGATCGATCCATATGATACGACATGTTGTGACTTAATTATTGTGAAGCTTTCTTTGGAAGAGGCCCCCATTGCAAAAGGCTTCTTAAGAAAGTTGAGAAAGATCGAGGAAAAAAACAATGGGTATAGGATGGAAGTTGTGGGAGACCTTTGTTATTTAGCCCCCTTCCCTCCGTATCTGAGAATATAACACATCGAGGGGGTAATTAGTCTTTGACTCTGGCGCTTTTGCTAGGCAGATTCAACTAGAGTCCCAATGATTCAACTAGAAACACACCCATTCGGACAAGAAAACACATGAATCTGGACCCAATCCATCGGCCGAGAAACCCACGGGGGGAGGTAATAATGAGGCTACACAATTTTGGTTTCACGTTGTTCCGTTGTTGGGTTGCTTATGGTGTTTGACATTATTCGAATGGAGTAAAATGCTTGGACTCGAGTTAGTATCCTCCCTTGGTTTGTAATAAGCTAACTAAGCACCATTTTGCTCGTTGTGTTTTGTTTGGAAATTCATTGATAAGATGAAGGGTCACATTTGGAAATTGCGATGATATCTTTTCTTCTATATGGAACCTTCTTTTTTTGTTTGAAGGTTTGTGGTGGTTTGGGGGTTGGAGGAGGCAGCCAGATATATTATATTACAAGTAAGGAATTGCATGATATAAAAAATGGAAGGTATTGGATCTCTTACCAAAAAGTAGTGGTTAGTGACCACCTACAAACTCCTCCATAAAAGGGTATTTAAAATTTAAAGTTAAAGTCTAAATAAAATGATAATAAGATCACATAGATCACAATTAATAATCAAGTTTAAGCTTTAAATAGCAACGAAGTTTGATTAAAAACAAAAAAACAGATTGTTGCAAGTTTAAGCTTTAAATGGCAACACAAAAAGTTTGATTAAAAACAAAAACCAGTTGTTCGCGAGCTTCTAGCCCGTAGGCCGAACCGTCGATTAAGCGTTGTATCAATAATAATACGTTGAAAAAAAAGGGCAATTTCAAAGCTCGAGTGGAGAGAATGTCGAAAATGAATAACCTTCAAATATCCTATGTATTTTCTATGAAAAAATACCCTCCCCATAAATTTCCTCACATTATTTTCCATGAAAAATAGACCCTCCCCATGTATACCTAATGGACACATATCAATGGACCCTCCCCTTTCTAATGAGCTATGTAAAAGTAATGCCTAATGCACATGTAAATAGCAACATATGCACCTATAATGCACATTATAACCTACGAGCCTATTAGACCTATGCATTAAATCTATTAATATGCATTAGACCTATATATTAATATGTACTTGTCCCCATTTTGTGTCTTGAACCTTCAAAATGGGTTAAAAACAAGGTGTAAATTATATCATGATCTTGGTAAAGTTAAATTTTTACCTTAGAATAAGAATATATGCCTAGAAAAGCGTGCACCATGGCAGCGTAATATTTAGCGATGTGAACATAGTAGCACACACACATGAAAAAGGAAATTGGGGACACGTCAAAATATAATCCTATATTATTAGCATTTATTTTACACTTTCTTTTTCAGCGTATTATTGCCCTTTTTACTCTGAAATTTTGCCCTTTTTGGGCTGAATGGTCGAGAAAGAAATTCTTTAACCCCTCAAAACTTTAACCCCTAAAACTGCGTTTTGGCTTTGAAGGCTGCCTTTTCGACTGGCGAGTCGAGAAAGGCCTCTAATCCCTAAAACCTAGTTTACGGCTTTGAGGCGCCTTTTTCGACTCGCGGCGGTCGAGGAATGCTCGATCCCTAAAACGCATTTTTAGCTTTTGGTACCTTTCTCACCTCGCAAGTCGAGAAAGGCCTCACCCCTAAAACTGCGTTTTTGGCTTTGAGCTTCCTTTCATTGCGAGTCGAGAAAGGCCTCCGACCCTAAAACCTGCGTTTCGCTTAGAAAGGCCTTGATCCCTAAAGCTGCGTTTTTAAGCTTTGCCTTCCTTTCGACTCGCGAGTCGAGAAAGCCCTAATCCCTAAAGCCTGCGTTTCTCGCTTTTCGGTACTTGCCTTTTCGACTTCGCGAGTCGAAAGGCCTCCACCCCTAAAACCTGCGTTTTTTGGCTTTCGGCTGCCTTTCTCGACTCATGGTCGAGAAAGGCCTTCGACTGTGTTTTTCCCTATGGTACGCCTTTCTCGACAAGGCTCTCATGCTGTATTTTCAAAATGGCCCTAAGAGCGTGTTTTATTTTATTTTTTTTTGCATGTAGCATCACTTGACTAATTTGATTTTTGTCTCTTGCGGTCCTTATCTCGACGGATAGTACATGCTTGGGAGCAATGAAAAGATCAGTTCATTGAAGAAAGGTGCCAAGAAGAGGGTGGTGACATCAGTTGGACATACAAGCACGTGGCCCATAAAGGAACTCCTCATACAAATTTCTATCGTGCATGTAAGTTGCTTCAGTGACTAGGGAGAGCTCCCTCCGCCCTTTGCACTAGGTGGTTCATGTGTGAAGAGGGTGTAATCATTGTGCCCATCGACCACTATGGTCTCTTCACCCATTGTAATATATATTGTAATGAGCCCATTTATAAATATAAGGTATCTCAAAACTAGTATTTTTGGGTGATTAAGTAAACAATTTGCTTAATTTTTGTTGGAATTTGTGATCTCTTGTTTACCCATAGAGCCAAAATGTTCAACTAAGAATCTTTTTCAACTAGAACTTTGGTTTCAATCTGTAATGAAATTCCGATGTTTGAGTTGCATTGTTCTTGTTATCGACTCGCTATCCAAGATAACTGGAAGAAAGCTTGGATGCACTAACTGAACAAAAATTGAATTATGGGACGTTTTTTTGGCGGGGGTGCTCCTTTTGTGTAAAATAACGGGGTTCCAAAAAAAGTGGGAATGGAATGAGTCCCACTTTAATACGACTTAAATCCGATTACACCATCGAGTGATAATGAAGAAGGCTTCTCGATGTGCTCAAACATGATCCTATCAAGCTCATTTGGGCCGTAGGGTAGTGGACTCAAAGCGAGAGAAGGATAGTCATCGAGCCCATTCTAGAATATCACGGTTTCTCTTCAAAATACTTCTTGATTTCTTTGGAGGCCTAGATATCCTTGTCCCGCAAGATTCGCTCCAAAGTTTTACACCGAATGACTTTTCATTTAACCTAATGCAGGCACTCGATTGCGTCATGTTAACATTGCAGAAGAAAGAAACCTTGTGTGCATGCCCTCTTGGAGGTGCTTCTTCACCAAATAATCTGTCCATGTCAACATCCCGCATTAAGATTGAGTAAAAATTGGAGCAGACTTGTAAATATTTAACTTCGGTCCCATAGGTGGTCATACTTTTTCCCTTTCAACAATCTATGGGCCACTCAAACAAATGAATTTGAAAAAAGTTTTGAGCTCATGCGGTGTTGGAATATTCTTTGGAGATATCAACCCCATTCTTATCTTTTGCCAAATTGACCAGTAGCATAGAATTTTTATCTCAAAGAAAGGGAGAGGTCGGATTTAAAAAAAAGGAGATCCTCCTCTCTCGACGTGGGCAATATCAAGAAATGTCGATTCATAACCAAAAAAGGTCGAAGCTTGGGGCGGAGATAAAGATATGGTTAGATGGCTCGGATCTTCCACATCCCAAAGGGTAGGGGTCGAGAAAATTTGAATATTATGCTTGGCCAAGTATGCATTGATTTTGAGGCTCTACTTGAGGAGGGGCCATCTAAGCACTATGATTTGATTAGCTGGCTGCAATTTCCATCCGACCTTGATAGATGAAATGGCCAACTCTTCAGGCGCCCAACCAAACAAGACACTTTGAGAAGAGGTTTCCCAATAAGTAAAGAATAAAGTGTCGAGACTTTATAACCTTTACCATTGCACTTCAATTGGAGGTTTGTGAGCTTGGAGGGCCAAGATTCTGGACATAAGATTAATGCTCCAAAGAAAGAGAAGTGGCTGTCGAGGCGATATCAACATCAAAGTTAAGAAATTGCCCATGGTGTGGAGATTGACTTGATGCCATACTTTATATTTAATTGGGTGCTTAAGGGCTAAGAAACCATCATCCTTGTCAACTAAATCGATGCTAGAAGAATCCAAAGTCTGAGGAGCTTTGATTCCAAGGTGATGTTTTAAAAGCGACAAAAATCTTGATTTCGGGCTTGGATAATTACGCTCATGATTTGGGAGGTACCAAGGGCATTGTCTAAGCGATGAAAGCGAGTTCGAAAGATTATGTGGCAAAGAAGGAGCTCCTATCGGAGAGGTGGAGTTAACCCAATATTTAACAAGTTGAAGAAGCGGGAGAAGGGGCCTCGGTGAAAACCAATTTTGCGGCAAGTGCACAGGCTTAGGTAAAGAGGTCTTTATAGCTCAAACCTCCTCCTCTTTGGGGGAGTGAGATTCTCCCAAGACACCATTCGGATCAGCCCGGATGAAGTCTCATTATAGCTATTTTGAAGGACTTGTATGACTTTTTGTGCGCTATGATAAAAAGAGGAAAAGAAAATGTGGGCGCTAGCAATGACACTATTGATTATCTCTATTCTTTGTCAGAAAGTGAAAGATTTAGTGCAAAAGCTGAATCTTTCTCTTTAACTGTTGACAATGGGTTTCTGGGCATGTTTAAAGCTCATGTTTAAAGCCAAGGGCAGTCTAAGCATTCTGGTGGCAGTATTGTGCCCTATTACTTTAATCCCGCAAATATCTATTTTATTGGAATCTATGACAATGGTATATTTATCCCTGTTTAATTGAACCCACGAGGCTTTCCAAATGTCTACATTCTTTGAGAGAAAAATGTTGATGATGATGCCATCATCTTTCAAGAAAGACAAAGGTATTATCGGCATACTGCATGATTGAAAACACTGTATCTTCTATTAACTAATGGATGAGACCTCTACTTTGCAAGGTAAGGGTGGCTTTAGTAACCAGTTTTGTCACAATTAAGAAAATATATGGAGCTAAAGAGCATCCTTGCCTCATGCATCTTTTACATTCAAGAAATTTTGATGGAGCTCCATTAACTAGAACAACAGAGCAACTTGTGTCATTAAAGACAAACACTTTTTGAGTGACCTTACTTGAAAATCCAATATCCTCCATGACTCTGTATAAGAGTCACGGTCAATAGTATCAAAGGCACGCTTGAAATCTAGTTTTAAGAGCATACAACCCTGGTTTGTTTGTAAAGCATAAATAGCTTCGGATGAGGAACACAATAATAAGTGGAAAAACCATATCCCAATCTTTCTGAGTTACACTATTATCTGACCTTCAAAGAACAAAGAAGCGATATCATAGTGGAAATATTGGAACATGCTTGTTATAGCTTTCGATGGCTCCGGATCACGCACATCGAAAAATCTGGCCCTTAGATCAAAAACAATATTAAATAAATAATAGAAATTCACAGTAAAGAAAGGAAAAGGCGATAAATTGACCCACAATTAGCACGGAGCTCAAGAAGCGTTCGGCGTTTATGCGATCTTGTCTTTTCCATAACAAATCGTATAGACATGTTTAACTTGGGACATAAAATGTCTTTTACTCTCAAATTCGGCGATTATGGCCCTCAATGTGCATCATTTGACCTAGAATGAAGTTTCAATAAAGACATTGAAGGCGACCTTAATCAAATTCAATTGAAATTGAACTAATTGCCATCTGAAAGCAAGAAAAAAAGGGGCTAGAGAGTTGAGCTGTGGCGAAGGGAGGTGCACCTATTTTCTTCGTTTTTCTACGTTTTTTGTTTGAAGTACTTTCTTGGTCAAAATTGGTCAAAGAATTCAAATTTTGCTTTCTCTGATCCCAATTCTCTCTGAATTGTTTGCTGGCCTGGTAGAGGCTAGCAATTCTTTCTCTGGATTTCTCTTGCTCTGGATTTCTCTTGCTCAAAATAGCCTAGTTGAGTGGTGAGCTTAGCCTTGTGAACGTATCACAAGTACACAATATGGGATGGTTACTTGGTGATATCACTTCAATATGCCCTTCATTATCATCAATCCCAATTCCTTGTATTAACATGGCAACCGAGCCGATGATATCTTATCGGTTCAATGAGAAATTGTGTAAACCATGCATCCAGTACCACAATAAGGTTAAGCTTGCAATGTTTAAAAGATATGGATTCTACCTTTCATAGTAGTATTGCTTTACAACACCACTCCCACTTTAACGAACAAGAAAAACACCCTAGAATGTGATGGTGATTGAGCGAAATTTGAGTGAATGTCATCTAACAACATCAAAACATCAGTTTCTTAACCCATTCACTAAGCATATCAAACTCAACAAATTGACCACAAGAGTGAATTTCAAATACACAATATGTGATTGTTAACCCATCATCTCACTTCAGTATGCCCTTCATTATCACCAATCCCAATTTCTTGTATTAATATGGCAAGAGAGACGATGATGATATTTTATCAATCAATGAGAAATTGTGTAAATAATGCCTCTAGTACCACAATAAGGTTGTAAAAAGAAGATTACAACATTTCAAAGACAAAAATCCTACCTTTCACACTAGTATTGCTCTATAACACCACTCCTACTTTCAAAGACAAAATTGAATAAGAAAAGCACACCAAACTAGGATGTGATGGTGATTGAGCAAATGTTGAGCGAATGTCATCCAACAACAGCACAATTAGACACACAAGAGGACAGAGACAGTGGATTTTTTTTATTATTACATGGTTGAGATTGTTACATGGCATTGCAATATAGCTGAATGGTTGATCAACATTAGAAATATCTAGTTTATTATTATAGGCTCTTAGGATACGTTCCTTGGAAGCCGGCCAGACTTCAATTTTGAGGTCAAGTTCAAGCCGGGTGTTCTCGTGCAAACCTTCTTTGCCAGGTGGCAAGGTCCGACTCAAACACGACTTCATATTTTCAGAGACAAGAGTAGGGATTCGGGTTCGCTAACTTGATTTTGTCTTCAGTAGATGTACTTTTTCCAAGTCGGGACGCTTGTAAATGAACCGAAGTCTAGCTCGTAGGTTACAAGCTAACTAAAACCGATCTTATTTTTTCCAAATTTCGGAGTTGACCATACATACATACATACACGTCCATGTCACGTCACTAAGCCAGAAGTCGTTTTGACGTGTATCATAGAAAAAATAATAGGGGCATTCTGCCACGTAAATGAATTAAAATTTAAAAAGAAAGGGCCACAAAAAAAGGGCCAGAAAAGAATCCAGAGCAATGAAAAAAGCTCTCGCGTTGTGGCCTGGCCTCTCGTATGATGGACACCTCATACTTACCTCATATCGCCGCCTTGTTCGATCCCTCAGATGCTTCAATTGATCACAGTCTGATCCTATGCTAGCCCTTTCACAGGCTTAAATCTGATGCTACATAAATTTCCTTCCCAGATTGGCCTTAAGGCCAGTTACTCACTTTCACAGATTAAGATTTTGCAGTATCTCCTTGTGAATCAGTTTTTCTGCAAATGGGCAGAGACTCATCATCTTGATCCGCTGGAATGCTGCCATTTTGTTTCCTAGATCACATGACATTGTAATTCATGCCACAAATACATGTGCAAAAGTGTGTCTTTGCATTGACATACTTCCATGGCATGCACAATGTCATTGCCGGAACTCGGCACAAGCAGAACTGACCGAGTCATGCATAGTAGAAGACATTCGTGGCTGTCGTTCCCGGACATTCTGCCAAAATCGGCTTTACAACTGGTTCGTTTTCTTGACGAGATTTTGTATTAGATTCTAAGCATGAGAGAAACTATGAGACTTAAACCTTAAGATCGAGGCCATTGGTATGCCATAATACAGAGATGATCAGAGGATGAAACATAATGTACCATTGAGAATTCCTACTAAAATTCATGTCATTGTTACTCAATCAAATCTATATGATAGTTAATTCGTGTAAAGATAGTCACTGCATCCTATTTTCATGTTGTCACTTGCGTATTCACGTTAATGATGTTATGCCAATTCTATGATTTACGGTTTTCCATTTTCAAACAGCTAGAGAATGATCCCCGGTGCCCCTCCTAAACATGCGTGGAAGCGCAAGCTTAACTCCCATGCCAACTTCTTAAAGGAGTTCAGTGTGACATTCATGGAAGGCTTGAAGATGGTATCATTTATATTCTTGCAGTTCTTTGTTTGGTATGCTGATCTGCTTTTCTAGAAAGGGAGCATCTGTAAGATTCTCAGTATTCACAAAGTCAATTTTCTGTAGCTGGGACTGGGTTTACGGCTTTGGAATTATGTTCAAGCTGAGCGGTCTGAAGGGCCGGGTACTTTTGCTTCCCCAGTGACCTTTGTCTTTTGCTTGCCAATTAAAGGTTTGAAAGTTTATTAACACAAGGATGTGGGATCTGTATAGACTGTTCCGATCGATCCTTTCAGTCGTACAAACAAACCTTCTGCTTGCCATGGAGTGCCACTTGGTGGAATGGGGTCCGTAATCATTGCTTAAGCTTTGAAGCACCATGAAATCCTTTTTGACCTATCTGTATTGTGGTTCAGGGGAGGTAGCATTGGAAGAGGATTTCGTGGAGAATTCAGGCGTTGGCAATTGCTTCCTGCATTTTCTAGTGAAGCCCCAGTGCTAGCAGATCAGTTCTCGGTATGTTTCATTGAGGAGGTTTCAAATCTTCGAGAGGGATACTTAATGTCCATATTTTTTCCTGTTCTACTCAGGTCTTTATTTGTCGTGAAAAAGAAAGTGGGGAAAAGAAAAAAATTGCATCAGTTTTAGCACCAGGTCGGCCTCAAGAATTTGATGGGTATAGCTTCAACTACTTTTAGGAAGTATCTTTTAAAGAATCTCTTCTATGTTTGGAGATATATATGCAAACAGGAATAGGCAGTTAATGGTTTTGTTGGATTCTCAGGAAGAAAGAGGATCCCTTTGGAATTTCTTCTTGGAATTGGGCTCTTGATGGTCAGAATTCAACTTATTACGCATTGTTTCCAAGAGCATGGACCATATATGATGGTAAGGAAGTAATGGCCTTCTGATTGACTGTCAAGATTGTGAGTCCCAAATTAATTTCGGAAATAAACTATATAGGAGAACCAGATCCAGATTTGAAGATATCCTGCCGTCAGGTTTCTCCATTTATTCCACATAATTACCGGGAAAGCAGTCTACCATGTTGTGTCTTTTCGTACGTAGTAAGTGTTTGTCTTACCCTGTGGCAATTGCTTTCTCATTTTTTGGTGTACTTAGTTATTCTGACTATTCTGTGCACCAGTTGGTTAATACAGGTAAGGAGGAAGCAAATGCGAGCTTATTATTTACTTGGGCGGTATGTCAAACTACAGTATTTACTTAGTCTAAGGAATTCAGACCTTAAGTAACTTAAGGGCACACTCTATTTTTGTTGTCCAGAATTCCGTTGGTGGGAACTCGGATTGTCAGGTGGCCATTTTAATATTCCATTTGTGTAAGAGTTTCACTGAGAATCCTCGAAAATTTTGTGAAAATTTCTAGTAGTTGTATTATATTTGATGCGATTTTATTGTCCTTCAGAGAAGCTGATGGAGTGAAAGGTGTTGTTCTTCATCACCAGTGAGTTTAAAACGGTTTTCATGCAGTCTATGTGCTTCAATTATTGCTTACCATTCTGATTCATGAAATTATGCAGAACAGCGAGAGGCCAACCTCCAGTAAAGTTTGCAATAGCAGCCAAGCAAACTCCTGAATGTAATGTATCAGTCTGCCCATCATTTTTTCTGTCGGGTAAAGGAGGTGGTTACACCGCCAGGGACATGTGGAATGAAATGGCAGAGGTATGTTTTTCTTTTGTTTTGGAGGTTTGGATAATTAAAAGAAAAAAAATATTCCAAGGTCAAGTTCAAGGAAGTTATTAGTGTTAGGAATTTGTAGATCATAAAGTGCTCAAACAAAAATTCAGGAATGTCGGAATGAAGTATAGCTTAGGAGAGGTAGCTAACAAAGAGATGGCTACTAACTTATAATATTTGGATTCGAGCTTCGGGACAGTGCATTGAGGAGTAATTCATGAATATCATTAATTTTGAACTTGCAGAGAGGAAGTTTCAAAGATGATAATTTGAATATAGGACCTTCTATGCCTTCACCAAAGGGAGTGCCTATTGGAGCTGGTGTAGTTGCATCTGTTGTTGTACCACCTCATGGAAAAGTTACTGTTGACTTTGCGTTAGGATGGGACAACCCCGAAGTGAAGTTCACAAAAGGGAGATCCTATTACAGGTTTACATGTGCATTGCTTGTTTTTCTTGTTATGCCACTGCTTTTCTAGTTTTATACTTAAAATTTGCATCTGCAGGCGGTACACACAATTCTATGGCACTTCTGGTGATGCAGCTCCTAAGCTTGTGCATGATGCACTGACTGGTGAGTACTATGGTTCTTAATCGTTCCTCGAAACTCTTAAACAAGAAAAATGCAATAGATCTGTTCAGGTGTTTTTTCCCTTGTACCTTTGACTTAACATGAGCCACTAAACCTGCACTCAAGGCTTGGGGGCGCCTGATTCATTAAGCGAGAAACGTTAACATGATGCGGCATTCTATAACTTCTGCATATTCATTGCTTATTAATCCAGAAGTTCCATGTACATCATGATCAAGCTATAATTACCAGGATTCATGAGAATGCCTGCATATAGATTTTTGGCTTTAAATATTGGAGTTTTATTGGGTCGATCACGCTTGCAGGTCCTTGCAATCCTTGTGTCCCACTAAGTTTCTAATTGCCCTTCTGATGAGATTACCATTCCTCTGGGAAATGTTGCATCCCGTGGGCGGGCAAGGTTTTTGATCTAAATTTTCCTTCTAAACGTTGCTGAGTTACTGATATTCAGGAAGTTCAACATGCACTTCCATGCTCTATGATCAAGCATCCTCGTTTTTGGCCAGCTCTTGTAGCCATTTCTGGAGGCTGCCACAGTCCCTTCGCTATTTGAAATTTAACAGCTTGACATGAACTGGGAAAAACTAAAATTACCATCAAAATCAAATGCTTACTATGGCATTTAACCCTGTTTCCAAATATGCCCTTATAATTTCAAAATTACCCCTTGCTTAACAATCTGGAGCTCAAAGAGGTAATGGCAATGGCACCTCTGAGGCCAAAATGACGCTATTGTTCCTTCATAGCTTGCTCTAAGCCGTAGTCTGCAACGGGCTCAGCTTTTGAGATCGGAGAACAATGTCGCGGCCCAGTTTAAGAAAAACTCAATTCCGGCGAGCTCTTAGCACACTAGACAATAACATTAGCATTCAAGCAAAGGAGTATGGAAAAAATGGGATGTAGGCCAATTTTGTAACCTGCTATAAGGCTTGGTGATGGGTAAGATAGATTAGAAAGAAAGTAAGTTTGGGTCTATGAGACCAAATATACAGCTAGGGCGCATTTGTAGTCACCTAGAAGGAAGCTTCGGTCTTTGAGATGAAATTTACAGCTAGGGTGCATTTGTAGCCACCTAGAATAAAATTAACTGAAATTTTGAAAATTTAAGAAATTTAAATATCTTTGTCTTTTTCCTAGCTGCAAATGCCAGAAAGGAGGTGATGCTGGTCTTCTTTTCTCTTTTAAATCATTATTTATGCTTGCTTTTCTTTGCTGCCTGCTTCATCCTTCTAGAGACTTTCATAGGCACTCCTCTATGGGGACAACTAGATGGTTGAAGTAGAGTACAAAACTTCCATTTGTTACTATTATCACCTCCAATGAGAGAGTAAGTGATTAGCCTTTGGAAACTTCATCTTCTCACTACCATGCTCCTTAATTACATTTTTTCTATGAGCAGTCAGTTGAAAGAATAGAGCTATGCATTTCTGATGCTCAAATCTGGTGAGATTTGAAAGGGGGTAGGTTTTATGGAACCTGCCATTATTTCATAATATTCTGGGCATGTGAAAATGAAATGTTCGATTTCATTCAAGTGGCCGCAGCCTGCAGATTGTTTTCAGGCATTCAGTCTTTAGCCTACTTGCAAGCCCAGCTTCAATCTCAAGCTGATGGGATGACACCCTGAGCTGACCTATAGCATGCCTCACTTTGTGTGCCAAGTCAATTGGATATTCAAGTACCATGGGGGCTGTATGAAACCATCTTCATTGATGTCCAAAACATAATCGTTGTAGAATCCTATCTTGGCCTTGCAGGCAGTGCCTTAGAGGAATCTTTGCATAATCTAACAAGTCATGCATTTCAATCATGCCATGCTTGAATCAGAAATCTGGAGCTGTTTTGGTGTTAGTGAATAAGTATTTCAACTGTTAATCCATGCCTTTATCAGGCTTCTGGGGTTTTGTAGTTGCTCTCATACCAGTAAACAAAATAGGGGCTTCGAGAGTAGAAATGCATATCAGATCCGTACGACCGCTCGTGTTAAAGGATTTGTGTTTAGAAAAAGCTGTCAAATAGGTCCGGCAAACAAAGGCATTTAATGAAAGCTTGTTAGGAAGAGGATAATTATGGAATTTTGGAAAATATGGGCATATTTGGGATTTTCCCCTTTACTAATCCTTTCGCTCATGGCGAAAATGTTATTTCTTAAATAGCCCACCTGGCCAAGAGAGCAAGTCCCGCTTTGAACAGCACCATTGATATGATGTTGCAGGCAAAGAGAAGGCTTATAAAGGCTTAGATAATACCGGGAACTTTGGAGGGACAAACAAGGAAATGCATTCAAGAGCGTTGACTTGTATAGCATGGTATGAAGTTTACTTTTCTTCAAAGGATGATAAAGCAGGGCACATTGACATGCTAAACAGGCATATATCTTGGCTTTGTTGGAGAGGTTCTTTGGTACTAGATCTAGGATGTTATAACCTCATTGAGGAAATGCTAAGGAGGCAACAGATACATAAATTTGCTTTTTCGTGTTCACATTGTTAAAGAAGCCTACCATAATTCTAACGTCTTTTCCTCTGAAACGATAACGTGATTGTATCTGCTTGGCAGGCTATCATCTTTGGGAAGCGGCCATTGAACAGTGGCAGGGGTCTATTTTGAACAATGAGAACCTTCCAGAGTGGTAAGTAGAGCTTACTATGGATTATAGACATAATAAGGAAATAGGGTAGGTTAGAGATATATGCATTTTTTTTAATCATGTCAAGTAGCATTACGAAAGTCTAGTTTAGGCGTTATTGGCATACTTAAATACAGGAGTATCAATTTCATTAAGGAAGATAGAATGTCTACTAAAACCATCAATGTATTGCGAATGTGATTGAGACTGCTGTTTGTTCTGAGTAATATAAAGGGCAGAATTGCGAATGTGATTGAGACTGCTGTTTGTTCTGAGTAATATAATAGTAGTTTTATTTATACGTTCGCAATGTTTGTTGCTTGCAAGTCATGCATTTGCTTTCAACTTACTGTTGTCTATATAACAGTTCTTCCCTCTTTTATTTTGTCAGGTACAGGACTACATTGTTCAGTGAGCTTTACTATCTGGTAGCTGGAGGAACTGTGTGGACTGGTGTGTAGAAGATTGCTTAATTGATCTTAATCCTTGTTATAGTAAGCTAATGATTCTGTAGCTTTTAGAGTAAGCTGATGGTTTCTGCAGCTTTTAGAAAAGTGCCAGTCTTAGGATGTTAAAAGTAACTGTCTCCATAGCCTCTCAACTTATGAGCTAGGTGCCACTTAATTGACCTGTTTTGCTGCTTTTCAGATGGTGGTCCCCCACTGCAGGGTAAGGGGGAACTTTCTGCTCCAGATGCTTCCTTTGTAACACCTTCTTTTCGTTCTAGTGGATTGACTTCTCATTACAAATAGTGAATATAGTATTAGTGGGGCAGGGGATGAGGAAGTGAGATGATGCCACTAAATGGTAGTTATGCTGATCAAAAGAATAATGGCAATGGAAATTTTAAAGGCGTGGATCCCAACAATTGCTATCTTTCTGAGACAGAAGAAGAGATTTCAGAAAAATTATTGAAAGCAATGCAGGCTGCCATTTTGGACGAGAAAATAAGTTCAGATCCTTTGGAATTCCCCTCACGAACTTCTGCTTCTTGAAGGGGGGAAAACATTGGCCAGTTCCTTTATTTGGAAAGTGTGGAGTATGTCATGTGGTGCACTTATGACGTGCATTTTTATGCATCATTTGCACTTATTAGCCTTTTCCCCAAGCTTGAGCTCAGTATTCAACGTGATTTTGCTGCTGCAACCCTTTCACATACACCAGAGTTGGTAAGATATTTGGCGGGGAAAATGGGGAATTAAAAGGTATTAGGTGCTGTACCTCATGATTTGGGAATTCATGATCCCTGGGTGGAAGTAAATGCTTATAATATTCACGATACTAGTAGATGGAAGGATCTAAATTCCAAGTTTGTTTTGCAAGTGTATAGGGATGTTGTTGCAACTGGTGACATGGACTTTGCTTTCGAGCTGTATGGCCTGCAGTCTATACTGCCATGGCATACATGGATCGGTTTGACAGGGACAGAGATGGAATGATTGAAAATGATGGCTTTCCAGATCAAACATATGATACTTGGACAGTGCATGGAATTAGTGCATATTGTGGGGGCCTTTGGTTAGCTGCTCTCCAAGCAGCAGCAGCTATGGCAGTCATGGTAAATGAAAAAATCTTGTTGAGGAATACTTCCAGAGAAAATTCTCTCAAGCAAGAGACGTCTATGTTAAAAACTTTGGAATGGATCTTATTTCAGTTATGATAGTGGGTCAAGCAGTAATAGTAAATCTATTCAAGCTGATCAAATGGCAGGCCAGTGGTATGCATGGGCATCTGGGCTACCACCTTTATTTGAGGACTTCAAAGCAAGAAGTGCTCTTCAGAAAATTCATGACTTCAATGTAATGAAGGTAAAAGGTGGAAGGATAGGAGCTGTCAATGGAATGCATCCAAATGGTAAAGTTGATGATACAGCGATGCAATCAAGGGAAGTGTGGACAGGGGTTACTTATGCAGCAGCTGCTGCAATGGTTCATGAAGGAATGCTAGAGCAAGCATTTACAACAGCAGAGGGAGTTTACCATGCTGGATGGTCAGAGAACGGGCATGGGTGAGGTTCCTTTCTATTACAAGCTATTAAATGCAGATTACAATGTTGTAAAAAACTATATTTTTTGGATGCAGGTACTGGTTCCAAACCCCCGAGGCTTGGACTACGGATGGCCATTTTCGAGCTTTGTCTTATATGCGACCGTTGTCTATCTGGGCAATGCAGTGGGCATTAGATCCACCTAGCAGTATCGCTGGCGGTCCAAAAATACCATCAAAAGATGAAGATAGCAGTTCCTCATATTTGCACACAGGTTTTGTGAAACTTGCAGAAGCATTGCGGGATGTGCCAAAACCACCAATACAGAAGCTGCGTTCACTTTTTCATGAACTGTGGCATTGTCTTCGTAAGTGTTGCAGCTAAAAAGTTAGTTCCACTTACATTATTGAGTGCGGAAGAGATCGTCTGATGTTTTATCCAGCCCTTCACAAATTGGAAGGCATCTCTGGTTATTGAATATATTTATAAGTTGGCTTGACATTACAGGCCATCAGCGCCCTTGGAGTTTTATTTAAATAAATTTTAAGATCATCTTCTTTGGGCAGATCTGGAAAAGTTGATTTGGGCGTATTCATTTTTGGAACAAAGGTGACTGAAGAATACAATAAACTAAACTCACTATGATAGACTTTGTAGATCTTTACTTCGTAGACCCTTGAAAAAGTCACCATGGAAAAATGGACTGACCTATGGCTAAAGTATAAATCGATGAATGCGTGATTTGCAGCGTCTCCTAGGCTAGCTTTCCTTTATCCATAAATTGGCATCCATAATCTGGAAACCAAAGACAAAGCCCTCCAGTGTACTGAGGGAAATAGTATTTGTCGAAAAGTTGCTAATTCGGGGTTTTTAAAGCCCCTTAAAGCATTGTCTTTTTTGGGGAGGTTTGCTATTTTAGGCCCTTTTTCTACAATATACGATTGCCATATACCATTTGCGATTCAGGGCTCAAAATGTGACACACAAATTTAAATTTGCTTTTTCACTGCATAGTAGTCATAAAATATGACACTAGTAAAATAGTAGTGGAAAACTATGAAAAAATAAGACACATTTTGTCTTATTTTACGGCAAGGGAAATCCCTTAGAATAAAATAAGACTCCATTTACAATCCAAACCTATTTCGCACTTACTAGTGAGAAAATAATTTTCTTTTAGAACAATAGGTGACCAAACATCATTTGATAAAATATGAGACTTTTAGAAATACGACTACCATGGAAAAAGGGCCTTAGTGTGTAGTGGGTTATTTTGGAATGGCATGGCAACGACTTTTTTGGGATTTATCTAATAACAGACACCATAGTTCGAATGGTTCATGGTAGGATATGCCCGATTGCAGGAGATGCTATTCTGGTATGCTCTTCTTGGTATTTCTGATTGCACAGGGACGGTGGCGATAGCTATGCACCTGCTCCCTCCCTCCCTCCCTCCCTCCCTCCTTTTCTTAGGTTTGCAAAAATTGATTCAAACCCTTAATTCAACATGTTCTGCAGTTGAGTAGCTTCTGCATCTTGTGCAGATGCCTTGCTTTCAAGCAAGCTTTGATTCTGCCTCTGCATCAATGTAGGGTTTTTTTGTAGGGCTGTCAAGCATCAAGAGCCATTAGTGCAGCCAAAAGTAAGTAGCCGAAAATTTATAGCTTGAAGCATAACCGTCGGTATCTTGATCTTACTACGCTGATTTGATGAGTTCGATGTCAACATACTGCACCTAAAACTCTGCTAGAAGTTAAAGGGATCATCTACTCTTTTCTATTTAACCTAGGAACGCCGCATATCTCAAGCGGGATGTGGTTAATATGGCCTCCTATATTGCCCCTGAAGAACAACGCAATTTAAAGCCCAAAAACCAACTGTTTTTGGGTGTTTTTTGGTCAATCTGACTCCATTTTGCCTCAAATCTCTTCCTCTCTTTACCAATCTAGCATAAAAGGGACAGATAAAGCGGTTGGCATAGTTTTTAGAGTGAATCAGACTGCCCATGGAGCATAAAGAACCAGTCTTGCCGCGTAGTTTGAAGCCTAATTTTTTGGCCACATTAGCCATTTTTGGGCCTCATTAACCAGCTGGGCGATATCGGATGGCCAAATTAACCAGAAGAGTTAATGTGGCGGCCACATTAACCACAAATATTTTGCCCACATTAACCACATCAAAGCTTGAGATATCACAGTCTAACCTATGCCTGTTTACTTTACTCGGAGTTCAAGGAAGCATTATATGCAAGTAGCAGTTGTTCAGATTGTTGAGCTTGTTGTACAAGTGAAGGCTTATGTAGATCTAGCAAATTGATCACAGTGGTTGTACATGTCTATTGTAAGATTTTTAGCTAAATATCATGCTGCCTTTTCTTTAATAACGACTCATATATTAACATGACATGCTAAGATATCATTAAGATCTCTTGACTCAATGTCTTGGGGGTGATGAGGCTTGGATTTTGTGGTGCAGCTAGGCTTGGCTTATTGTTGCATGCTCAGTGGAATTACTCAGGTTCGATTCCTAAGGAGCAACACATCCATTTTTTTTTTTTTGAAGAACGTGTTTTACTTCATATTATACGCTCAAAATATTACAAAGTACTTCTAGAAGTAAGAAATGTCCTGAAGCATCAATCACTTTTAGATGATCACTCCATATTGGAATTTTAATAATGTCCAGGGCCAATTGAAGATCCGAAAGCAATTATACAACTTCTTCACAATTTCTTGAAGCACACCATGTGGCGGCTCCCCGAATATATCACGACACCGGTATACATGCTGGGGACTTTCCCCCCCCATGGCAACCAACTTGCCATGAGGACCCTCCGGTCTATTCCGGGCCATCTATGAAATGATGCGAAAAGAAGGATTCTGAAAGGGGTCATTCGCCCACGCCTTCAATGGGACTCCTACGTCGGCGGAAGCATGAATACAAGGGTTAGCACCACGGCATAAATCATATATAAATAACCACCACGAAGGGTGGTGCATCCATCAAATACCAGCGGCATAGAATATGCATCTAAACCTAAGAAAACACCCAAACCCCGGGTTCTACCCGGCTCGGACTCGGTGAGGATCGACTGACGGGTGGGCCTCAAGAGATCGTGAGGCCAGGAGTCTTGGCATGGCGTTGGCTGGCATAGAACATCGGCTAGGGTTGACCACTCCATCCGCCCCTCCTGTGCACACTGCGGATGGGTCAATTCACGCTATGGCCGCTATAGCCTTGGGAGACCTTGAGGTTCAGGTATCACCCTTTGAGCCTACTCGGGTTCATGGCGCTGGTCCGATGAGGCAGGTCGGGGAGCGTCCCCTTCGAATCCACAGTGGTTCCATGGGTGAGCTAGAGAATCGTGCGCATCGGCGACCCCGCATCCGTGCAGACTTACTCACCTAAATCTACTCAAAGTGCAAGGTGCTCCATACGGATCACACCTCTACACCCGAGGGAGTGTCGGACCCATGCAGGCCCTCTCGTGGACCGGCTATCGGGCCTAGCCCTTGTAGGAGTCTCGGGAGCCTTGTATGCTCGTGCAAGACCCCACCCCTCATGTCACCTTTGTGTTCCTTGTGCGGTGCTAAGCGGACCATAGCATCTAGGACCCGGTGGGCTCTTGTGCCTGAGGCCAATATTGGGAATTACGGGGTTTTATCTAGGAACATACTAGCGTTATATGAGTTCAGAGGTCTCTACCCGCCCTTATTTCCCCATTTCGAGTGATACCATACAAAGAACTATCAATCCATCCTTTTTAGGAACCAAAACGAGAATCAGAATATAAAGAGAACTTACCTTTACAATCAAGGGTTAGTTCCTACCATTAAAACAGAGAGAACAATGAGAACATCACAACAAGTGCCCAATGAGGGCTACCCTAAATTCACAACTAAACTACTACCAACCGGTGTTTGGAATTTTGGACCCGTTATCGTGGGGTGCTTCCATAGTCTTTGTCTGAAGGGTGGTAGCAACAACTAGGGGTTGTTTAGTGATTTTTAAGGTCAGCAACGGTCCTTGAATTTCGGCTGCTCCTTGGGCTCAACAACAGTCCTTGGCTCAGCTGCTCCTTAGGCTTTCAGCAGTCCTTGGCCGGCTGCTCCTTGGCTCAAGCTGCTCCTTAGGCCAGCCGACTCCTCTCCTCCATCTCCGGCTGCTCCTAATTCGAATTGGGGCACAAAAGCCCTAATTTGGGTGTCAAAATGGAAACCATGCCTTGCCCAATCGATTTGGGCCAAGTGGCACCCCCTTGTTGGTGCTAATTAACTAATTTAGCTTAATTAGGGTAATTAGGCTATATACTTTATAATTATCCACAATGGATTTATTAACATAGCTAAATAAAACCATTGTGGTCGATCCCACTTAGCCAATTACCCCTTATGTCTAGTGGCGTGTCGGCGTGCATCATTATGCCGTATGAATGCCGGGGCGTCACATTCTCCACCTTAAAAATGATCTTTGCCCTCGACATCGGGACTACTATTGTTGCGGGCAGCACATCATGATCATCGCTTAGGGGTGTTAAAAGTGAACGGTGAAAGTTTGTGGAAGTGTCCTTTGTTTCATCCGTGGTGACGAGCTCACACTCTATCTATGTTAGAAAGCATTCTTTCTATAGATCTGAGTGGCGATTATATATTAAATAAGCGATTATATATTAAAGGCGGTATAGATATAAAGAACTTCCATTTGTTGTTATATTATAATCTGAGTTATTAACCCTGCGATTAATAGAAAGTCATTCTAATCATATTAACTTTTGTGTGTATATGTATTATATTCTCCCTTCACTTTACAATTTTTTTTTTTTCCTATTTTGGTACAATTTTAACAACTCATATATTGCTATTGTGAGTGTTTAGATGCCTCGACATTTATAGTTACCCTTTAATAGAATTATATATTGTCAGGTATATTCCATTTTGACCTATATCGTTAGCGTTATCTAAGTCTCGTTATTCCCTTAGGAGTTTGTGTAAGACATACATACTTATCCCCTTCTATTATATTTGATTATGTGTTTAATAACTTGGCGATTATCTTTAATGTTTCCACAATCACACTTTCTATCTTTAGCATAGATTGCAGTCACATGAGGACACATATTAATTCATTGGTTATGTTTGTACATTTACGGGCGTCCGATATTCTTATATTTGAATTACTTATTTATTTTATTGTTATTTTCATAAATTTATCACACATACAGTGCAGTGCGGTCGGCGTATACATTCAAGCGTAATTGGTACCGCCCCGTTAAGCTATCGGTGATGCTATGGCTATGCAATCGTCACGTATCATAGAAGGCCGATTCGCGACTATGGTGTTCCACGGGCGGAAGCATGAAACCATCGTGGAAGTGCCTGAGCTGTTAGATGATGATAGCGAGGAGGTCGGGCTCCTACTTGAAGTAGAAGTCTTTGAATGTTGGGAATAAGGAGTGTTAAGATATCCCTAATTTGGATGGATACTCGAGAAAATTGGTATGGCGATGTTTGGTATCTAAGTGAAATCTTTGGACCTAAAAATTACGAGGATTGATGTATGATCGGCATCTAGGTTGCTATTCAATGTAGAAGGAATTTGGATATAGCCACGATATATCTGGTGGAGAAGTGGTTTATGATTATCTACTATAGACCATGTTAAGGAGGTACTATGCCAAGGTGGAAGCTGGATTATAAGTACCCGGCTCACGAGAGGAAAACAATTTAAAAGTGTAGGTTTGATTAGGTGGAGCGGTGAGAATAATGTGTATGAGGATGTTGATCCATAAATTATGGATTATAAAATTACACATATATTGTGTTTGGTAAAAGATTGATGTTCTGAGGTGTGAAACAAAGGCGCAAGATTATAGGCGACTAAGAAGACCACGTAGGCACGCGTGAATACATAATGCGTTGGTCAAATGCATGATCCTTATGCGAGGGGTGAAAATTAAAAAATGGCGGATCCTATGTGCGGTAGGGGTATGTACACAGGATAAGAGGCGGACAATAGTGTGGGGCGTAGTTTTCCCACAAGGTGAAGAAACTGAGGTCGAATCGGCGAAAGGCGAGGAATAAGCATGCGTAAAGGCTATTTGGAATGGAAACGCGAGAATTGCTAGCAAAGGGTGCAACCGTCTGAAAGCTACAAAGTATGTTGGAGCTCGGCGAAGCTTATTCTATGAAGGAAAGTTGGCGTTGAACTAATGATACATTAGGAAGGCAAGTAATGTACCCCACGACAAGTGGGAGACAAGAGGTGCTTGAAAGTTGTTGTAAACAATGTTTCAAATATAGAGAGTTTGGAGGGACACTTTGAAGAGACCAAAGCACGGAATATGAAGAAGGGAGGCATCAATGAACATCTCGCCAAGGAGGATGTGCTCGGATTTGGTATCGTGTGTGCATCGAGGAGTAGTTCAGCGTTGGTAGATGTGTATTAGGACCATTTACTAGGAACATAGCTAGAAAAAAAGATAGGGTATATACTAGAACTTTTAGTTCACATATATGAATCGGAGGTAATGAAGATAAGAATTCCTATAGTAGACATCAAGTATGGCCACTAGGAACTTAGGGTGGCATGTGCCCCTATGGAATTTATGACTAGGCGTGAGGACCAAGGCAACCTAAGGATAGAGAGTCTAGAAGGTGTGGTGTGAAATCCCACGGCATATATAGGAGAAGCATCTAGGGCTCGTCAGCGAATCATATATGAGTCAAGAGTTAGGGTTGGTGCACACATGTTACTATATCTCATAATAACAACGTAGTGGTTCCGGATGTTTGAAGGATTTAGTAGTATTACATACTACACTAGCGAGGATATCAAGGATGTCGATTGTGACATCAAATGTATCATATTAAAAGATAATAGAATATTAGGTACAAGGCTGAGGAAATATTACTTGACAAGGTTCTGAAGGAGCATAATGATATGCTTATATACGAGATATTGGGTTAGGTATGCTTTACGAGGAGATAAGCATTCAAGTTATCAGAATGGTTAGAGTTGATTATCTTAGATACGTCGTACTAAGGAAGGCGAAAAGTTTAAATGAGTGAGAATAGCTAGAGTAAGTCTAGCATATACGGTGATGTTACGTTCAAAAACATCAGGGATGGTTAGGCGGTATTGGAATAACCAGATAATGAGAGCTTAACTACTCAAAGGTTCTAGATACCAATGTATTAGTTCAGCGTTATAAGCTAAGAGCATTTATTTGGTTTTGGGAATGAAAAGATATATAAGAATATCGGCGTCCCCGATGGAAGATAAGAAGAATACGATGACTTTGGCGATTATACCTTTAGGGGTAACCAAGAAGAGGGCGATTACATAGGAATTCCAAGTCAGATAAAATCAAGGCGAGGTGTATTGATCGAGCGGTTAAGGTTATATAGACCCAGTAGTCCATATAATCGAAGAGTTACCCTACGCGGTGAACAATTCTAGGTGCAGTAGAAAATTTGGAGGATCCGTTTCCTTGCGGCATAGACCCGTTAGAGATTATGACTTGAAACTCTTAAGAGGGTAAGGAATTGGATAATCATATGGCGGTTACTAGCGAAGATTGAAACATTGGATTTTCCTATTAGAGGACCGGGGGTTTTAGTGCCTCAAGCTTCATTATGAGGGAGCCAAAAGGCGACAACATTCAAAGGGATCAAAAGTTGAGGTTGACATGCTAACTTAAGATAAATAGGTTAGGTGTGACAAAACATGGCGAAAGCATAAAATTAGCTGAAGGAACCTTTAGAAAAGGCCTTGGACTGTGGTAGAAACCTTTGGAACTATGGCATAATCCCATGGGAAAATTATAGTTTATCGAGGGGTTAAAGTACCATAAGTTTAAATTCATCCTTTTAGGTCAACCCCTTAGGTTAAGATACTCCATGGTGGCGTACCTTTATTGGGTGGCGATGTCGGCTTATTTATACATATACCATATAAATACATGGAGCGTCACATTCACCCCTCTTAGAAAATAATCTTTGTCCTCGGCATTGGGGTTAATTAAACAAATGACGGTTAATCGAAAGCGCAATAGAAGGAAGTATCCTTAAACCTTCTTATGATAAGTATGTTAAATGCACCTTGGTGCTTAAACTCTTCTATTGAGATCCATACATGGGCAAGTCGCGTGCGCTAGCTGGCTGCACATGTGAATACATCAGCATGTACAAGTCCAACGTAGAGTTGGCCCCTGCCCATTTGGGAAGTAGGTGGTACAGCCACATCATAAGAACTACAAAGGTTACATTTCAGCTAAGTTAGAGCAGATCTCTAGCAGTGTGGGATGAGGATATATGTTTGTTATGTACATAGCATGGACACATACGATAAACATCTTTGGAGAGGTAATCTAGGTGGTGACACTAGGAGAGAAAACTGGCGTATCCTAAAGTTCTTGATGGAGGGTGCGGGATACGTTGAAATGTGCAAGGATGATCAATCCGTTGCATGCTAGGGTATGATGTGGTAGTTTGCACTTGAAGTAAATGTCAGCGGCCAATAGAATAAAGCTTAAGGTAGTGGGGTTGAGTAGTACAATAGTACAATTCGGGATAGGTATCAAATAGGAGTTACATGCTAGAAGCTAAAATGTGTCTTGAATAGACACCTAAAACTAACTTTCCCATGATCCATACGGATCGAGGCGGAGGTGACGCCATGGGTTTCATGGAGGTCTCGAACATGGATACAAGTCCGTGTTGTCTCAACATAGATAATTGTAGAAAGGCTCACAAAGTACAAGGCAAGCACCTTGTAATTCACGATTTATACGAAGGCTCACCCGCTCTTAGGCCATGACTATGGCTTAAATGCGGATGCCAAGTCATTTTGGAATGTCGAGAACATGACATGACATCATAATGAGAGAAATGTAATGAGTAACATTTCGGGATGTAGGACAATGTTGGATTATAACTCCCAATGATAGGTAGGTTTACAATATAAAGGGCCATATAATAGTGGCTTAGAAGGCACAAGGCGGTTAACGGATCACGTAAAGGAGTAATTGGATTGGTGACTCTACTGAATATAGATCACAACTAAAGGATGATTTGTATACGATGTGGCTGATGCATGATATTTAGCAATCTGGATAGATAGGTTATTACCTAACATGAAGGGTGGTCATTGCTAATATACAAAGGTAGATTTTAGCGGCTTGAAAAGGACAAGAGCTGAAAAACTCCTTAAAGATTTGGTGCATGGCTTAGGGAAGAAGACTTCCATGTCCTAAGACAAGATGGTGAATTGAATTCACCAAGGACATTTTTAATAAATAGATAGATAGGTAGATAGCATTTATATGTCATGCCACATTGGCAGTGTCCACGAGGACATATGACGGACCCCAGAGACTTGAACACAAGATCTCGGAATAGAGGAGGCCTACCTTGGGGGGTCTTTGGGTGGTCTTGTCCTTTGGGACATTCACATAACCCTTGGAATCGTAAGTTCATTTGTGGAACTTAACGCCATTTGGGGATTAAAGGAATGATTGGAAATACTTTTCCCCAACCATATTTGGATACCCTAGAAGGAGGTGAGTAATCAACAAGGGTTGGGTGGCATTGGATTGTACGGGAGAACAACTCTAAAAAAAAAGGTAGATTGTTGTCACTTTGACAGGCGTGTGGTGCAGATAACTACTCATAGCCATGTAGGCGGTGAAGTTTGGCACAAAATGATACCAAGGTTTGTACCCAACAAAAGGACTCATTACGTATTTCAGGGTATGTGCCATGATCTAGGGGAAGTGATCCGTAAAAGGAACAAGACCAATGAGAAGGAATATTGAAGGGTGGTAGGATCAAAGGAATCCAAACCGATGGTCTAGAGGGGTGCTGCATGGCAGTCCCTAGTCGGTTGGACGACAAAGAGATCCTTTCTCACGGGAAGGCGAGGCGAGTCAAGGTTTAGACACTAGAGTGAGGCAAGCGTTAATTAGAATTATGTTTATAAAACATTACTTATATAACGTCGAATAAGGTCTAATATAAAGCATATGAATGTAGTATGGATTGAATCATGGCAAGGGCGGAAAAAGCGTGTTATCAAGGCATCTACCAAAGGACAATAATAATTAAAGTTATGGATCGAGGAAGCGCAGATAACTTGGGCATTATTATCGTCGCCTAAAGAATATCAAAGGATATAACACATCTTTGCTATTCTAGAGAGTTGCCCTGTCGTTAATTAAATTAGAATTAGTCCCACCAAGTGAGTTGATGTTATCATAACAAGTTGGCGGACTTGCTAGATTACGTCGTGTCATTTGGTCGGTTTATTCCTAGGGGATACTAGCTTTATATATGGTTAACAGTTATCCGGTTGACTATGGCGGAAAGGTCGACTCGTGGCCATGGCAAAGTGCTTACTCCGTGGCTATGGCGAGAGAGTTTGCTCCGCTGCTATGGCGATGAGAGCTTACTCCTCCGGCTATGGCGAAGATTAGAGCTTGCTCCGGCGGCTATGGCGAAGTTCTCGGAGTTGCCTCCACGCCGTGGGTTTACCAAAAGGCACGGCTCTAATTTTTAAAATATAGATGCATTATAAATATTAGAAAAAGGGTTATATCCCTTCAAAAAGAAGTTGGCTTATTGGTGAAGGTGTTGGTTTGGGTGCTTGAAGGTCGGGGTTCAAGACCCCATAGTACCCTTTATATAAAAGTTGCTATCAGGAGAAATAGAGTACTATATGTGTATAAGAAATATGTGAAACACATATGTTACATTCAAAGAGAGTTTGGTGTGGTGGTAGGCACCTAGGTTTGGAGTTCAGAGGTCATGGGTTCAAATCTGGGTTGAGGCGCCATAAAATATGTATATAAAGAAAAATAATAAAATTTTTATCTGGCGGAAATCTGGCGTTTTATCGTTCGGGCGCCGGCTGACATTATCTGGCGTTTCTCTTTGGCGTCGTGAGTCGATCAAAAGCAAGCGGCGCCCGAGTTGACTTCGGGGCCCCTCCTTGACCATTTTTCGCCCATTACTAACCATCTGTCCTAGGGTATTTGGGGTGCGCCCGATCAATGGAGCCATTTTGCCTTCATCGGCTACCTACAAAAGGTTATAGCCCCTCCAAACTTGGGTCCTCCGATCGCCCTAACTTCTTTAAACCTACAATTTCTTACTTTAACCTAACACAAAGCCAAACATCAAAGAACTAACAATCACACTAACTTAGCCTCCTACCTAGCCGACGTTTGAGTTAGATTGCTATGATTAGGTCAGCGAATCATGGCTCGATACCCTTGTGGCAGCTCCACGAATATATACGACACCCGGCCGTATACATACATGGGGACTTTCCCTCCCATGGCAACCAACTTGCCATGGCGGGGACCCTCCGTCTATTTCGGGCCATCTATGAAATGTGCACTTTAAAAAGAAGGACACACGAAGGGGTCATTCGGCCCGCCTTCAATGGGACTCCTACGTAAAAGGCGGAAGCATGAATACAAGGGTTAGCACATAAAGCATAAATCATATATAAATAACCACCACGAAGGGTGGTGCATCCATCAAATACCAGCGGCATAGAATATGCATCTAAACCTAAGAAAACACCCAAACCCGAGGTTCTACCCCGACTCGGACTCGGTGAGGATCGACCCGGACGCTGGGCCTCAAGAGATCGGCCAGGCCGGAGTCTTGGCATGGCGTTGGCTGGCATAGAACATCGGCTAGGGTTGACCACTCCATCCGCCCCTCACTGTGCACACTTTGCAGATGGGTCAATTCACGCTATGGCCGCTATAGCCTTCAGGGGAACCAGCGGGTTCAAGGTATCACCCTTTGAGCCTACTCCAGGTTCATGGCCGCTGGTCCGATGAGGCAGGTCGGGGAAGCGTCCCCTTCAGAATCACGGTGGTTCCATGGGTGAGCTAGAGAATACGTGCCGCATCAGCGACCCCCGCATCCGTACCCGACTTACTCACCCTAAATCTACTCAAAGTGCAAGGTGCTCCATACGGATCACACCTCTACACCCAGGGAGTGTCAGACCCATACCCGGCCCTCTACGTGACCGGCTATCAGGCCTAATAGGGAGTCTCGAGGAGCCTTGTATGCTCGTGCAAGACCCCACCCCTCATGTCACCACCGTGTTCCTTGTGCGGTGCTGCCCGGACCATAGCATCTAGGACCCCGGTGGGCTCTTGCGTGCCAGGCGCAATATTGGGAATTACAGGGTTTTATCTAGGAACATACTAACGTATATGAGTTCAGAGGTCTCTACCCCGCCCTTATTTCCCCCATTTCCAGAGTGATACCATACAAAGAACTATCAATCCATCCTTTTTAGGAACCAAACCAGAATCAGAATATAAAGAGAACTTACCTTTACAATCAAGGGTTAGTTCCTACCATTAAAACTTTTCTGAGAGAACAGGCGAGAACATCACAACAAGTGCCCAGGGTAGGCTACCTAGAATTCACAACTAAACTACTACCAACCAGTGTTTCGGCTGGACCCGTTATCGTGGGGTGCTTCCATAGTGCTGTACGAAGGGTGGTAGCAACAGCTAGGGGTTGTTTAGTGATTTTGGTGAGGTCAGCAACAGTCCTTGGGCGCTCAGCTGCTCCTTGGGCGCTCAGCAACAGTCCTTGGGCGCTCAGCTGCTCCTTGGGCGCCCAGCAGCTCCTCTCCTCCATCTCCAGCTGCTCCTAATTCGAATTGGGGCACAAAAGCCCTAATTTGGGTGTCCAAAATGGAAACCATGCCTTGCCCAATCGATTTGGGCCAAGTGGCACCCCCTTGTTGGTGCTAATTAACTAATTTAGCTTAATTAGGGTAATTAGGCTATATACTTTATAATTATCCACAATGGATTTATTAACATAGCTAAATAAAACCATTGTGGTCGATCTTAGCCAATTACCCCTTATGTCCTAGTGGCGTGTCGGTGCATCATTATACCGTATGAATGCACGGGCGTCACAACCACTGAAGAAATACGCTTATCATAAAAGACCTTTTTAGCTTGCATACACTCCATATTAGCCAAGACTTTGCCATGTGAAATGCAATCCTTTTTAAAGATCCAATTTGGATAAATATCCAAAAGAAAGTCTTTGACTATCCAAAGATACTCCAAAAAGAGAATGCAGCCAGGACCTAAGAATACTCAGCTCTGCACACAAATATAAACAATGCTCCAATGTTTCAATGCACCGCTCACACATTGGGCAAAGTGGGCTTACTCCCGGCTTAAAGCGATGAACCATCTCATTAACTCTCAAAGAGCGATGAATCACCTGCTAAAGTAGAACATTTACCTTTGGAGGATTATATTTAGACCAAACAAGGGTCCAGGTGGATTGCCATTGAGAAGGCAAAGTCTGTAAGTGCCATTTTCAAGAAGGTGATAAAGTACTTGAGGAAGTAAGCAATCTGTAGCATGAACTTACTAGCTTCTTGCCTTCTTTAATACCTTAAACAAAGTTCCAGCATCTCTTGTTACCCACCTTCTTAATTAGAGGAAGAGCACTTGCTACATAAGCCCATATACTGATATCTTTATCCAACAACCCATATGTCTCCTGAAACCATTGCCAAGGAGCAATGTCAATACCAAAATACCTTTGTTCAATAGAAATAATACACGCTCTCCTCCACCGGCTTGGGAATGCATGCATAAATTCTACAACCGGGTGTAGTTGTCCATGAGTATACAAAAGGCAACCACAAAAAGGGGAAGATGCACGGAGACAAGCTTCCCAATCAAATGTAATCACCTGCCGGACTACCTTCGGGCCGAAGCAAGCCTTTCGATCTTGAGAGGCATGTGAAGAAGCTTTCAATGGATATAACAATACCCAAGGGGCTCAATTCTCACACCCTTATGAAAAACCATACACTTCTTTCTTGATTGTTTAAGTAACTTCATACACGGTGATGCACAATCATCTTTCAACAAACCCGAACAATAGCTTAGAAGCTAAGACCTTACCCTGTAAAGAAAGATCCAATATACCAAGTCCTCTTTGTTGTTTAAACAACATACATTTCTTCCACGCCACCTTCACAGTGCCTCCTTGATCGGTGCACCAGACAAAATCTCTTACAATCTTTTTATCTCGCGCAAACTTAGAATTTGGAGCCAATAGAACCGAAACCAAATAAATATGCGTTATTGTTCATCTTGACTTAGCTACTTGAATTCTACGCTAAGGATAACTTTGAACCTCTCCACCAAATCGGTTGCCTTTGTAAATTTAAGATAATTTCATCCCATGCTTCATTCATGTCAATATCTAGACCAAAGGGGACTCCTAGAAGCTTTGTCTTTGCGGATGGTACAGCAACCTTCGGGCATACTCATATAAAAAATGGGGCTGCTTCCTTCCCCACCCATAAAGCACTACACTTAGCCCAATTAAAGGAGACAACCCGGATGCAATTGAAAATATATCAAAATCTTTTTTATTATCGCACATTATTCTCTTCACCATCCACTAGCAAGAAGGTATCGATGCGCAAACTGATTAACCAAAACACGTTCACCTTCCACCAATAATAATCCTTTACCAAACCATCCTTTTCAGACCTCATGCAATAATTGCGAGAAAGTCCTACGCCACTATAGTAAACAAAAAGGAGCTAAAGGGCAACCTTGCCTTATTCCCGTTCAATTGGAAAAAGCACCAATGGTTCTCCATGATCTGATTACTACCCCCTTAGCGAAATCAACATTTTATGCATCATAGATCGGGAAAGCGGACCCAAATCCCAATTTCAAAAGCATGGCATCCAAGAAAGTCCACTTCACACTATCATAAGCTTTAGCAAAATCAATTTTAAATATAGAAGATTTTGACTGAACATTGGGCCCAATGAACTCCTTCATATCTTTGCCACTATATTATGAAAAATTTGCCGACACTGGAAGAAAAGCTGGTGAGCGCATCTATTCTCAATCCCAAAACACCTGTTTAAGTCTTTTTGCATAGGCTTTTGCAATAATATTATAGATAGTAGATAGAAGAGTTATCGGGCACCAATCATGAATGCTCCACGGGTTCTTTCACTTTAGGAATTAGAGAAATCAAACCCGTATTCAAAATCCTATCAAATTGATGTGAAGTACACAAATCTTTGTATGCCTCCATAATGCTTCTTGGCGTCCATTCCCAATACCTTTTAAAAATTCTCTGGGGATACCATCCATATCACGGACATTTATCCGAAGCCAACTCAAAAATGTTCTTTTCATAATTCGGACATGGACGGTGGGGCCTCTAACAATTGAGATTCCTCTTGTGAAAAGAATTGCATGAACCTTAGAAAGCACAATATCTGCATTACATCTTCATGAGGCAAGTGTTTGACCTTAAAAAAGTTTCAAAGTATTGAGTAAGGAATTTGCTTAATCTCATTTGGCTCTGTCATTACCCTCCCATCCGGAGATAAATAGTGCATAGTAGCTGCATACCTCTTACGCTTTGAAGCTCTAAAAACAGCTTATTACAGCGATCTCCATCTTTCGGCAAAGGTTAATCCATTTAACTTCGTCTTGATTGAATTTAGGCCACTTCAAGATCCACGAATAGCATCAATAACCTGTTGCACTCTAAAAGAGTCCGGTACCCACTTTCTTAAGCTCCTCTAATTCAGCATATAACTTACTTAATGTCTCTTTTTTCTTCACGAACTTCGTTAAGCTCCCCACCTTTTCGCCAAAAATCTTGACATTTGTCAAAGCCTCAACAATTCTTAGCATACCATATTTTGCCAAGCCTCGACATCTGCTTCAAACTCCTCATTAGGCAACCATCTAGTATTCAATTTAAATACCGTTTTTCTCTTTTTGTCGACTATGAGTAAGTTCCACGATTTTCAAAATTTGAGGATTATGGTTAGGGAGCGGCTTGTGCCAAATAATTAAGCCTCCATAACCATGGACATATTTCACAAAGCACACTATTTGCATACATTCGATCATGGCGAGCCCGTGACAATCACAGGCCAACCCAATTATTAGTCAAGTAAAAGATGAATCTCCATCAACTTCCATAAACCCATGTTGAAAGAGTAACTTACGCCCTTCTTTGCCGTTCAAAAGCTTACAATCTGTCCACCACCTAAATCGTCTTGTCTTTGATTCGACCATATTGAAATCCCCTACTAAAAGCCAAGCCACATTTTCTCCCCATTTTGGTATTTTATTACATAAAGACGCCCATAAAGTTGCTCTTTTTCTAGGAATATTAGATGCATATACATTAATGATACCACATTCTTGAAGTCCTTGCTTCCATTTAATGACTGTCCACCTTCCAAATTTATCTTTTGTTGTAAATGTGACATGAACATCCATACTCCAGGCTATCATTGTACCACCCCCAGCCTTGCTTGAAGTACTTATTATAGTAGAAGTTTGCTTCCCAAACAAATTCATCATTGGAACAACCCTGCCTCTATCACATTTATGCTCTTGAATACATAAAATATCTGGATTAATGTGTTTAATTAAATTAGCCAACCTCTGCCGTTTTTTAGGAGATGAACGTGCTCCTCTCATATTCCACGACATGATCTTAAGCATAAGGTATTTTGGATTTCTTCTTCCTCCTCTTTTTTGATGAGGCTTTTCCCACTTTTACCTCAGTTTCCTGTGGCTTATATAATACCAAGGCCTGGTCCATGTTATGCTCACTAATATCACCAGTATCCTTGTGCCTATCTTCCTCCTCAGATGAATCGTCACCAGCCCCTGACTCTATGATATCACCATTATCCAGGTTATGCTTCATCCTTGCTTTACTTTTACGCTTTTTAGGACTTTGCAACCATTGTGTAATGGTTATTTTGAATTTAGGTTTCTAGCATATTTCGTATGCTGACTGTTTCATTTTTATGGTTCCCATCATGATGGTTGAGATTTCATCTCACCAGGTACATTCTGGATTGATTCTAGCCCAAAATAGCAATAATGTAGGATTTAGTGATAATGTGATATTGTGGAGCTTCAAATTGAAACATCACAAATATAAAGAATAGAATAGAATAATGTGATATAAAGAGCTTCATATGGAGTAAGAAAAACATGTGGACTTGATACTTGCTAAGACAAGTGAATGGATTGTTGAAATGATTATGGTCTTTTACCAAATCAAATAATGTCATTGCAAAGTAGGTAATTTCAACAAAAATCCTCATAGACTCGCAGTCCTTCTCGTCGCCCATTACAACACCAGTAGGAGCTTTATTTTGTGTAGAAGGCCTTGCTAGTCTTTTCTAAGAATTTATAGCCTTGCCAGCCATGAATATGTAATCTTTACTCTCATGAAGCGTCCATGGCCTTTGGATGGGAATGTCAAGCAATTATTCTCTTGATATCCATATAAGATATTGAGGCAATATAGGATAATATCGCAATCCATTTTGTTTGTTTTCAATGGTTGAATTATGGTTTCACCTTTTTCTATGTATCAGCTATCACATAAGTTCAACACGCCCTTGCATACCATTGAATGCTTCATGAGTATAGGCTATAGATATTAGGAATGTCGTTCCAATATATATTCCCCTTTCAGTACAAGTTCCCAACATGTGAATTCCTCAAATTCCTTATCGCCACTCTCAAGTGTTTATTACATGGAACATTGTTCGCAATGGCATTCTCGAAGAGCCTTCCCACGTAAAGTCCTATTGCTATAATAAACTACTAAATATATTGTTATTATTGTTATTATTATTAATAAAAACCATAATAAACTTATTCTAATCACAAAGACAATGATGCAAAAATTTAAAGTACTTTATGATGTCTAAGAACTCCATTTTCATTGTTAGAGAAGTCAAATTTAGGTTCTGGACATTCATGTTCCCATTTCAAATTCAAGGTCTACATGATGAAAACATTCAATCTTGGACAACTATGGAATCTGCACCAAAGTGACAAGAGATTCTCTTTCCTTTTCTTTTTCCCTTTCATTTCCTTGGTTTAAGAAATGTAGGGCATTATGATTACCTTTTAGTGTTCATCCCAATATTTATTGCGTGATTTTATTATACCCCTTATGCATATAGCTGTTGGATAAGTTTTGTATATATTTGGAAACTATTTGTCAATTAACAACTCACAAGAATGAGTCTTAAAATGGCATTTGAGAGTCTCTCCCCCCCATGATAACATTTAGTTTCATTACCTTGAGGTCAAGCTTCGAGTTTGACCAACATTGTCATGTTGTAGAGACCTTAATTATTTGGACAATGCTCGTCTTTCTAACCTGGTTTACATCGTGGCAATGGGGCCACAATGCCTCAAGGCCTGCTGGGGGGAAAAGAGAGCTCAATGGCTGGCCAGATGGAATGTATAGGAGCACACGTGCGTATGGGTGCAAATGGAAACAGATCGCCATAGCTTGAGGCAATACCTTGATGCTTGCTTCCCTGGCAAGCTTTAGAATGTCAACGCCCTTGAAACGGGTCAAGATAACAATTACCAGCACCACATAAACCCCATATTGGAACAGGGCCAGTAATGCTACCTGCGTACCCATTTGCGTATGAAAGGATGCAGACTTATCGCCTATATTCGCACATGTGAACATTGTCGCTGAATTGAGACATGCAGATGGATTGGGGAGCCATGCCATTGCCAAGACAAGCTTTGTCAGTGCTGCCAAGTGGGAGCAGTTGAAGATGTATATCACACGCTTCAGAATTGTCCAGCGTATGATCAAATCCGGACACACTATGCTGAGTTGGTTAAGGCCCGACCAACCGCTACATGTGATATTGAGCACGACTTTAGTGCGAATGCTGGGATCATAACTTCAAGAGGTCATGGATATGTGGGCTCAGCTATGTCCTTGAACACTCACCTGTATTTGTATAGTTTATCAACATTCTTATTGTTGCCACGATTTTTCCCTCAAAAACCCTTCAGGGCAGGGGTTTTTTAATCCGGACAGCAATAAGTTTGTTGGGCTCCTTTATTGGGTCCCATAGGCCGACTGGTCTCTGTGATGATAAGAAACATTCAATTCAATTCAATATAATACACAACACATATGGAGCAGCTACATACCATCCTAGTAATGAATATGATGAATATAAGACTACCATGCTTCGGAAAAAGTATGTAATTGTAATGTTCTTCACGGCTTCAAATACGCATTAGCCATTATTGTGGCCTATGTTAGAAATATATAAATGATACTAGCTAAGTGTTGCAACATTTGTGCAACGTTCGAATGAGGAGAGCCACAAGGTTTTTATATTTGGAAATTTCTCCATTGAGTTAAAGAGTGAAAGTTTTTGTAGATTTTATTGTAAGCATGTCTAGAATGGTTTACATTTGCTCACCTTAGAATTGTATGCTTTGCTAGCGGTATGTTAAATTAACATGCTAATATTGCTCGCTATCATTTGTAGAAGGGAATTAGAAGGAGAGACATTAGTATAATCAACTTCAGCACGATGGTAGGTGCAACTTAACAATGTAATAAATGCACATTCGCGGAAATCCTTTGAAAATCATAGTATCTCACCAACAATTTTAAACAAAATAGTTAGGTCATTGTTTTCTCCTTTCGTAGATAGTCTATTATTACTTTATCTGGCTTAAAGCCCACTGCTTTTGTTTAAATAATGTAACTGGTCTCGATCTATATAGAAGGGAATAACTTAATCAAGGAACATTTTCAACATATAAGTTATATAGTGCTTTAATCTATAAGCAACTAACATGCTTCAAATAACTAGAAAGATAAGCATGGTAAATTAAGCATTACCGCCGTTGCTTTAAACTTTATGAAGGCATCATAAAAGAAGAACTCTCTTGCATGTTCAATATTATCTGCAAATGTACGACATAATATTTTCCTCTTCTCTCAATTTTCATTAATACTAGAGTTGTCTCTGGGATCATTCTGTATCTATGGACCAAAATTGGTGCCCCCTAACATCTAAATTTATGATTCTCTTAGTATATGCCAATTTTAAATTTAAAAAATTCAACAGGGTTCATAACTCTATTTGGAATGATCCTAAAAAATTTCATTCATTTTTGCCCTTTTTTGGCCTCGACTCCCACGTCTGTCAAATAATTCCCACTTCCTTAGTTAGCTCAAAGGCCCCCCTAAAAAGCAGCCTAAGTGAGTACGGGTATATTGAGAATGGCGCAAATGAAACTAGAGGCTTCACTTTTTGGGTTGCCCCTAGGGGGCCAAACCCTTGTTTACGTGGGTTTCTGGCATATTCTAAGTATATGCTAGAATATACCTAGAATATGTTGGAAACTGCTCAGAACTTGTTATTGCATGTAAACTGGCGGTCGCCAGTGTTGCTGGGCGGCTGCTGTGCAAACCGGCTAACCGAAACTTCGATTCAAACATTCAGTCTTTTAGCAGGATCTTAGCAGATGAGAGGGGTTTCTCTACTGCCGTTAGAGGGGTTTCGAGCATGTAGGGTCTGGCAGGTAGGGTAGAGCAGGCGGTAGAGAGATGGTGAATGTTAAATGTCGAGCAAGAATTGGTCGACATTTAGTTTTCAGGTTTCACCCCACCGAGCAAGAATTGGTAGGTTACTACTTGCACAGGAGGATCCAGGGAAAATCCTTTCCATGTGAATTGATTCCTCCTTTGGAGCTATATAGCCATGATCCTTGGAAACTACCTGGGAATCATCTCTTTCTTATTTGTCTTAAATTCTTAGAAGTTCTTGTTCTGCTAGATAGTCTTCCAGAAAAGTTCTCAGTCTCTCTCAAAGGAATCACCGAAGTTTTGTGTTCAATATTGAGAAATTAACACAAGTTTTGCTTATGTTACATGATTTTCTTCTGTCACAGAGATTATCCTTAGGAAGATCTTATGATGTTACCTTTAAGAAACAGCTGTGTTACAAAGGTTTTAAAAATACTTTGCAAAAGAAGATGTTAGTGACTATTTTTTGAAACAGTATTTGTTATAGACACTTTTGGAAAACTTTGTTCTTTACAGCATTTTCGAAAGATTTGTTCTTTTCAAGTTGCAAGACATGCCAGTAACTCAATGAATTTTGCTTTTGATGTAATAGGATTATCAGCTGCATCTTTGAAACAGAGCAAAGCAAAAGAGTGGTACTTCTTTGTGCCAAGGAACAAGAAATACCCTAATGTCGCGCAACATAATTTCAAAAGTCTGTGATTGTCATTTCTGTGATTTGAGGTTTATAGGCATCCAATCATATGTGACCATAAGTCATTCGGATCTGCCACTTGCACTGGAAAAAGCATTTGGAGGCTGGTTAAGTCCAAACATCATGTACGCTTACCTTTCATTTAAAAACATTTCAATCACCTTATCCAGTTCCTCAAGAATTTGCATTTTTCAGAAAGGATGTTACTGCATATGCCCGAAGTATGTTTTGAAGTACTTGATGAGTGTGTCAAGCACTGGATGACATTCAATTAGCCTAATATACTGGCATTCATGGGATATACTGTTGGAATACTTCCACCCCAGCGATGCTCTTCATGCTTCGCTGTTCAGGCTTATATTGTCATCAAGCCTTACATTGTCTTCATGATATGCTGCTTGCCCATGCTGCTATTGTCAAGCTATATAGGGAACAGTTCCAGGTGAGTTAATTAATATGTGGAAATTGTAGTTTTTAAAGATAGCTGACACACTATTGCTCATTATATCATGATACAGGCAAAACAAAGGGCGATATATGGGCATCATTTTTTTATGCAAGATGGATGGAGCCACTTACTAATTCAGCAAAAGATATAGAAGCAGCACAAAGAGGCATTGATTTTGAACTTGGATGGTAAGATTAAATAACATTAGCCAAGAAAACGCATAACTGAAGCGTTTATGTACTTTCAATTGAGGGGAATGCATCCTGTAATTTTTAAAGATTATCCTCCCATAATGAGTAAAGAGTAGGAGGCGGTCTCAAAGATTTAGCAATAAAGAAACTTCCTTGATAAAAGGTTCTGTAGATTTCGTTGGATTTAATCACTACCGATCTGTTTATGCTACAAATAATCCACCTTATGATACTGAAGGCAAATATAAGCTCCAGCTCAAGTTGTTCACATTCAGTCCACTCAGTTGCTCAAGATGTTTATGCACTCTTATTTTATACAATCTTTTAGCAAATTTATTTGTGATTTCTCTATCTAATTGCGATGTTTCTGCAGCAATCATGAATGGAGTTCCTATTGGACTGACTGTAAGTCTGTGGTCATTGCATTTAGATAATGCTGCTCTAACCATGTTGTATGTTGATGATGTATGTTGAATGCCTTTTGCAAAACGAGTTTTGCATCTTCCCTTTTATGCTCTACAATAACAAGGTTGAGAACGTTCTCAACAACTTCAGTGCCAAGAGCATCACAGTCTCAGTTTCTGCATAATCCAATTCCAAAAATGTTCATGAGGAGCAACTTATTTATCACAGAGGCTACAAGGAAAACAAGAGAGCAGTACCTGCATAGTGACAAAACCACACAAAGCACCAAACTCTGTTAATGCCAATGCTACCTCAGGTTTGTGATTGGCGTATGCTCAACCTTTTTCTCTTTCTAGTGTGTTGGGTGGATGAGGCCATTTACAGAAATATTTCTAGGTGAAAAAGAAGTTTAATTTTTCAGTCAAGGAAGGTAATTGTTCCTTTATGTGTAACACATTATCCACAAAGTGAAAGAATTTTGATTTCCTAGGGTTAACAAACATCGTGTGATTTTCTTACTGTTTAACCTTTCCATGTGCACAAACTATAGGCGGTGTGTGAGAAGTCCAGTACCATCTGCACCATCCATGATACATGTCTTGCAGCCATTATCCATGGAGCAGGCAAAGTATTTGAAATTGTTGTCATGGTATTATATTAATAAAGGACAACAGGCATTAGCAGCACATCTGCTTTTACGTCTTGCTGAAAGGCGGCAAGTTGAAGGTGCTCCACAACTCACACTTGAACAAGGGTATGCACTATTAGCTGATCTATTTTTTCCTTTTGATTAACTGAAAGAAGCTTACTTGTGTATTGTGTTGCTAGGTTGATTGTCACTTTCAAATTTCCAGGTTTAATTATCTTAGTAATGCGGTTGTTCAAGCATGGAGTATAAGTCATGGTATGTTCCATCTGAATTGTAGAAGGCAATTCGCTAGAGCTCCTTGAACGATAACTTGTAGTTTTACGCTTGTAGATTAAAATTTATGATGCATTGAGTTGCATTGTTGATAAGGCATAAACTGTTAACCTTGCAATGTCGTCATCTAGTTGATAAGGCATAAACTGTTAACCTTGCAATGTCGTCATCTAGTACAGCACTTGCACATGCAATTGATAAGCGTCGTGCCACTGCTGGTAAAGAGAAGGTAGATGAGTTAGCTCATGAGCTCAAAAGTATAATTCAACTTCATAATGAATGTATAGTGCGATTTGAACTTTGCGAGGTCTGACATATATAGTGCAGTTAAAATTATTATGAAGATGTCCATAACATTATGATGCGAGGAACATGGACAAGGTTATTGGACCAGGCTATAAGCATGAGTGGTGTAGCTGAAGCATGCACAATTGTTAGAAGAGTTGGTCCACGGTTCCATCCTAGAGACAGAGGGAGCATGCTTCTTGATTCCATATGCTTCTTGATTCCATATGTCTTCATCTTGAAAGAGCAACTTAGGCAAGTTCTAATTTTTTAATTATTGGCTTGTTTATGTCTAGGAACTTTCCGGAACGTGTTTCAGCAGGCGATGATGACAGTACAAGAGCTCCCTTATATGCGTGCTTGAATGCCTCAGAGATGGTGCAACATACATATGACCAACTGCTATCTGATGGTTCTCTTCTGCCCTCTCCAGTAAAGTGGTTTTAAAGTGATTGTAACAGAGGTTTTGATGCTTTGGTCACAACACAAGTTATATTCAATACTAGACATTTCAGCATCGTTGGTGTGAAACCATCTCCCATCGTATAATACAAATTAGCACAAAGTCATTCATCTAAAGTATGCAAGATATAAGTATAGATTTCATGTTAATTAGATTGAATTGTTCATTTATAAAAAACATCAAATTCGAGGATGGGCTCCTTAAAGAGCAATCCCTACTCAATTGTTTTATCCCACTCGATAACAGCTAAAAGAATTGAAGTGGGCATTATCAACCATTTAATTTCAGAGGCAAAACACCTAGGATATGCCAGGTCTGCCTATGGAATCAAGCATCAGACTTCCAACAATAAATCATAATATTATTGAGCTTGTTCGTATTATATGGCATGGTAATATTAATAGTATACATCTCTTGCTCATTTTGTTTATTATAGCAATATCTCACACCACCGGCAAAAAAATTGTGCTTCAATCCCACTGGTATACACATGCACAGGATGTCATTTCGTTTATTCACATCGGCAAAAAGGCCATGGCATGCCCGAGTCAAGATGATGGTGGCATCTTGAAGATGATGTACTTCATATCGCTGAACTTTTACGTCTTGCTTGATACACTCTGGTACGGTAAACAATGAATTTGATTTTTCGCTGATAAAAAAGATGCTAACCGACAACATGGACCGACACTATAGACTTCCCTAGGAACCTACACAATATTGTAGGCGTCTCATAACAGTTTTAAAACCTTTGACAAATAACCCGGTCTGTTTTGAATGATAAGATAAAGCTACCTTAAACAAAGAGTAACCAACAAAACAACACCAACAAAGAAGGGTCAAGTGTACAAGGTAAACAAATTAGATCGCGACAAAAACTCCAAACAAGATTCCACCTACACTAAGGCAAAGCTAAAATATCGCTAACAAGGAATAGAACTTCAACTCTTAAAACATGCTCAAAACGTGCCAAAACAACTACACCAATTGAAACCAAACCTCCCCTTGTAACCAAAGTTCCCCAACGCTATTCGGCAACCAAACCTTTGCATGACTATGTCACCAAATACCTAACATTCAAATTCACGAGCACATGCAACTCTAGTAAGCAAAACCCAAAACCAAATTAGAGAAGAAATCTTGGAAATGTCACGCCCCAACTCTTGAATCTAGATGCCTTTGGTGTAGAATCATCATTAGCCCTTAGATGGTCGGGATTGCCTTCTCAATGCCAAAAATGTTTCCAAAGACATTTACGGTACTTTCGAGTGTAAGTCTTTACTTGAGAACTTGACAAGATGGCAGATTGAATGTGAAAATTTGGTGAAAGCTGGGGATCTCCCTCTTCATATTGGAGGTAAAGTAAATGAAAAGTCATCCAATGGGGATGTTACTCAGGAGAACAGCATCAAGGATTTGGAAACATTTCAGAAGTTGCCAGAAAACGATAATTTCAAATGGACAAAAGTGAATGGCGATTCTGGGGAGGATTGAGAAGCGAAGCGACAAAGGGAACAACTCAAATCAAAGAAAAAAGTCTTGAAGACAACTCCTTCTCATACAAAGAAGTAATGGAATTACAATTGGGAACCAAAACTTACGGTCAAGGGGTCATGCACGAAAAAGCTAAGCAGGCCACTCATGACCTATGTTTGACATTGACCAACATCATCAAGGATGCCAAAAGTCTAGAGAAGGGTCAATGTTCCTCTGATCTAATGGACTTCCCCATCAAAAACATAAGCAAAGATGGGTCATTAACTATGAAATCTCAAGGCAAAGTTAAGCAAAAGATGAATCCTACTTCAAGGATTTCCGAGACTTCTTCCACTCATTGACAAAGTACGTCCCTTCCAAAAGTACCTTCTAATGTGCCTACTAATGGTTTGGGTATGGACTTGACTAAACCCTCGGCTCAAACCAATGATGTGATCTACATGGATGATCAGCGACATCAAGTAAATCAGCAACATCAAGTTAAGCGGGTTCAACGACAAAACGATCAAAATGATCCATATCATTTGCCAAAACCCTTTTCGGTATTATCGACCTAAACAATAATCTAGATGTAGATATAGATAAGGCGAGAGAATGCTTGTTCTCAAAAGCCATTCCACCTTCACATACGAAGCGCCATAGCATATGACTCTATTTCACTCCACTCCTCCCATTCGGACCCCTCTCCCATCATTAATTGATCACGGACTCACCAATTGTGGAAGAGCCTTTCGGTCCTCAAGAATATCTAGTAAGGTGGGTGATCGGCTAGCTTCCTTGCAAATGCAAATGGTTCGGGACACAACGGATCAAGGTCTCTCTAAAGATCTTGAGCTTAATGAGATAGACTTTGTTCACGAGACTCGGAGGATAAACAAAAGCAAATGGAGCTTCAAGAAAATTCAAGGCAAGTACTAGATTCTATTTTATTAAATACTCTTGATAATAACTCTATGTTTCACTTTTATCACGGTGGTTGCTCGACTATAGTGATTGTGAAGATTATGTAAAGGATAAAAAAAGCTGGAGTAAGGAGGACTATCTTATTGATAGCACGGTTAGGCGGATGTTGATCTTCCTAGTAAGAAACATGCTAAAAAGCCAAGAATAACATAGGGAAGGCCCTAATGAACAAGACTCCTGCTCAAAATACTAGGAGTAAAAAGAAATCTAAAATATCCAGAATCTGATTTCCCTGATTACCCTTTCTCTTTCTGGATATGAAGATTTTATCCTGGAACCTTAGAGGCATCAAAGGCCCTCTTAAAAGGAGGCGAGCCATTGCTTTCGGATCAAATTATACAATCTTTGACATAATTCTTCTCCAAGAGATCAAGTTACCATCATTTGAATGTAGCAATTTAGGTGAATGGATCCTCCCAAACTCCTCCTCTGTTTGGATTGAGTCTGTTGGATCTAGTGGTGGTCTTGCTATAATATGGAAAAGTGATATTACTCATATCACTATTCATAATGGTCCCTCTAAAACACTGGCAATTTGTCATTCTCTCCATTTCCAACTCTATCTTTGGGGTTGTTAATGTCTATGCTCCCACTTCTCCAAGTGAAAGAGAACACTGTTTGGAATGAGATTAACTCTTGGTTTGTGTACCCAAAATCTGGATAATTGGATTCTTCTTTGGTGACTTTAATAATACACCATCACGGGATTTAAAGTTAGGGAATAAGATCAATATGACTAGATCTGAAAAACAGGCACAGGATTCTCTTCTAAATGACAATGGCCTGATTTACATCCCTTCTTCCCTTTGCTACTTATACGGTCCAATAAGCGAAGAAAGACAAAGCAGTGTGTGTATTGCACTTTGGATAGATATTATGTGTCCAATCCTGCCACCTCTTTACGGGACAATAGCTATGTTTCTAGTGATGAAGGAACCTCCATCTCGACCATCAACCTCGGTTTCTTCACACTTCTCATGTCACTAAAATCGGAGGAGGCAAGGTAGTACTCCTTACAAATTCAATATCTCTCTTTTAGACAATGAGAACTTACGCTCTCATTTTGTTGCCTTCTATGAGGACCTAGCGAGAGAATGAATAGTTCGGATGCTAATAATGGTAATATCGACATAAGAATACCTTTTACTCTAAAATTAAAATTTTGTGAAGTCTTGGATTAAAACTTGGTCTAAAACATGCACCTTAGTAGGCTGTGAGGGAAAGAAACCAACTTCTTAAGTTCATGAAAGATATCAGGTCCTTACTTCAGCGAGGATCCTACAAATCTAAATCTCTTGAGATAGGTGAGGAAATTTTGGAAAGGAAAATTAGAAGCATTGAAGAGATTGAGGCCAAGGGTTCTGCTATCGGATGCAAGATAAAATACACCAATAAAATGGACTCTGGTAGCTCTATTTTTTTTCTTTAGGGTAGCTAAGAGTAGAGTGTTGAGAAATTCTATATACGAGGTCATTGATGACAATGGCTCCATGCAGATCTTCTCATTCGACATTGCCACTTTCTTCAAGCATAAAATATGGATATTTTCCAAAACAAACCTATTCCTCCTAATGATTTGGTAAAGGCAAATGAATTTAGAGATATAGTTAATAATATTTTGCCATCTGCTCTGAAGTGATGAATGATTCCATGGTTACTCTTCCTTCTCAACAAGAGATTCTTTCCACTCTATCCTCTTTCGATAAGGGTAAATCTCACGGTCGGATGGCTTACTTTGAATTCTATATAAAGGTTACGGGATATCTTCAAATCGATCTTACCTCCATGGTTCATGAATTTTGGAATAATGGTTATCTTGGACCTCCATTGCTAGTGGCTTTATCTCTCACGATTCCAAAAGTTGATCATCCACTGCAAATTCCAAGATTGGAGGCCCATCTCTCTTACCAACACCACTTACAAATTTTGTGTGCCAAAATCATTGCTCTCGAATTAACGACTTCTTGCGAGGAGAAATATTAGTCCAAGTCAATCAGCCTTTCTCCTAATAGATATATTCTTGACAATTATGTGGCTGCTATGGAAGGTTTACCTTTGGAATAAAATTTCTAATCAAAATTGCATTCTTCTTAAAATTTGGACTTCAAAGAGCCTTTGATTGATTAGATGGGATTTCCCTCTGGTTTGCTATGGTTAAACTTGGTTTCCATCCTAAGCTTATTAATCTTATTCTTGGTCTAAATCTGAGATCTAAGTCTCTTTGTTCTTGTTAATGGTGTACCTTGGGTTTCTTCTCCTTATCTTGTGGTGTTAGGCAAATTTTGTCCCCTTGCCCCATATCATTCCTTGTAGCGGTGAAATGTTATCGAGTCATCTCCTATTATCGGGATAATGGATTAATCGAGAGGTCTCAATCTTCGGACTTCGGATGATCACCTTACCATGCTTCAATATCTTTGATGACACCTTCTCTTTCCTTTATCTTTGTCGGCAAATATTATTTGTTTCCTTAATGTTATCAACAAATTTTCATTTATACGGTATCTATCTTAACATCAACAAAAGCCTTATTGTAGGAGACATTCACGATCACCAAGTTGCTTGGTATTAATGTTCTCCCATCTGGTCATGCCACTAAACTCACGGGGATGCCTTTATCTCTAGATCATAGCTTAAAAGGTCTTTGGGAGCCTATTATTCAAAGAATAAAGAAAAATTTGAATAACTCTGAGGAATTACCTCTCCTAATTTGGTGAGCTGTTATAGCAAACTCTGTCCTTGCAAGTTCTCATGTTTACTTCTCCCTTTGCTCTTGTTGCACCTAAATGTGTTTACATGGATCTAGAAAAAATTATCGAGAATTTCATTTGGAAGGGCGATCATCTAGTCAAGCTGGAACTCCATTTGTAAGCCAAAATGTATTGGGGGTCTTGGCTGCAAAATCTCTTCCTCAAGCTCAAGCTCTTGCAGGTAAATTTGTTTGGAAAGCTATTTATGGGAATCAATCCCGACCTACAAGTTTGTCGGAATCTTTGGATCAATCAGTCGACCTTACGGTCACCCATCTATTCGGCACTTATTGCCCAATTACGCTTTCTTTCATCGGCTTTGCTCCCAACACCTCTTCTCTAATGAGCAATATCATTAAAGCTTGGAATTCCATTTCTCAGCACTTTCAATTCATCTCTGCTGATAAACTTCATTGTGATACCCCTATTTTTTGGAATCCTATTTTAGCTGATCATAGATCCTGCTTTCTGGCCATCAAACATCCCAAAATCTGTAAGAAATGGCATGAGGCTGGGTTTTACTTCATCAGAGATCTGTTTGTTGGAGATAGAATTATCTCTTGGACTGCTTTAAAACACATTATTAGGGGTACCTCTTCGATAGAAAGATCTATTCTCTTATCAAGCCTTTTCTTTCTAATCTTTCTCTAACTTTCGGGAAAGGAGGCTGGTCTTTGAATGATAAATTTGACTATAAAGTGAAAAATGTGTACCTTTGCTATAGCCACTTGGTCCTTTTGATAGCAAGGCTATAACTAAATGGGGCATTAATCATGATCAGCTTAAAGTTCTTTTCAAGAATGTTTGGAATTCTTATTGCTCTCCTAGAATCTCCTATTTCATATGGCTTGTTGCTAATGGCAGTCTTAACAATTTATATTCTATGTCTAAGAGATATCCAAATCTTGTGGCTTTGTCCTCTAAAATGTAATCTTTGTTGAAGATATGATTCATATCTTTTCTTTGTGACAAGTTATGCGGTTTTACGGGATTGGATTGCTGAAAAATTTGGTATTTTGTATGATGGTCATTTTCTTTCTTTCATACAAAAAATGGCGACTTCAAGAATTTGTTGTCATTTTCATTGCTCTTTGGAATATTTGGAAAGCTAGAAGCCGTGTTTTGTTTGGAAAGAAAAGGCCCTCTATTTTTTGGATTAAAATGAATTTCCAATTTGACTTTGAGACTATTGCCCTTTGCTTATAAAAATAAAAATATTGGAGCTAACATTGTGAGGCTGGGAGAATCATGCGCTTTTAGGGGTTATTATAATTTATTTGCTTCAATCTAAATGTGGTGGACTCTAATGCCTTTCTCTCGGATGATTCTAGAATATCTTAACTTTTTGCGTGGAGAAGGGCAGGAAATTTGATGATGCTTAGCCTTACACACAAGGTTCGAGATAAGGTTATGAAGAATGACTTGGCTACCTCCATGGAATCCTTCCTCATGAAGAAAGGGCACATCAGCTATCTCGAAGGCGGTGAAGATCTTTGGGCATCTATATTACTGCCCGGGGAAGTGAGTGCAGATCCCTTTGTCTTTGGGCTTTTACGGCCATTAATAATTTCATCCTCCACGAAAAGGCGAGTTGATCGGAATCTGAGAACCATGTACTACAATCATAAACTCTAGCTGATCTATATGGTTCCCTTACGATACTTACGGAGGACAAGGATAAATTTGGCTCTTCTACACAAACAATTGGGGTCCAAACCGGTACTGGCCCCGGATCCACGGACCAATTCAATGCCTATTTCAATGATATTTTCTTCTCTGATCACTGATCCTCATGGCCCCAGCCTACCCCTAAATATGCCTCTGCTCTTATCTAATCTTCATCTGGTTTGTTTTTGGGAAAGACTGTACTTTTTGCAGGTGTTTTTGGTGGGTACAGAGCTTCAGTTTCGTCTTTTTGGAGCTTCATGTTGTTGTTCATATCAGAGATCTTACTATCTATTGTACGTTGTTAACATTACGTCCTTCTATTTTGTGCTAGAGCTCATAACTATAATATGAAGCTCTATGTTCATCATCTTTTCAAATGTGCTTCTCTATAAAGCACATTCAAGCTATGTATCTTGAGATTCTATAATTAATGACAAAACCACCTCTTGCTTTCAAAAAAAAAAAAAAAAAAAAAAAAACTCTTGAATCTTGCATGGAAAACATAAGATCAAAGCACACATTTAGCTGCATGACACCTCGATGCAACAGTTGTGCTTGGGCGTGAGATTCCATTATGTCCTTAGGTCGGCTAATAATGCAAGGTCATCTAATAATATCTTATGCTCAAGTCTAAAAAATCGTTTATTAAAATATGCAGTACAGACTGCTTATGCTTATGCCTTGGGTAGGGGTGCTTTTGGTCAAATCCAAAACAAAACCTACCTTCTTATGGACTATGTAGTGCCCTGTGAAATCAGACTTAACATTATTTATGTGAAGAAAAGTTGTGTTTTAGTCCAGATGTTGGAGACAAGGCTAAAGGGGAGAAAAGCGTGTTCCCTCAATGATAAAAGGAAATAGGAACAAAGCATATGGATTTTCGTCCCATAAGTTTTAGAATCAAAGCTCTAATATTTGATTCTTATTGTTGGTCTAAGGTTACACATGGTAGCCTGTTAGGCAGAACGAGTGTGATTAGGAATCCCAATCCATCAAGGAAGCTTTTGAATCTAAAGTCTCAACCCAAAGTTTGAAGAATGTATGCTTAAGAAAGACAAATGCTTAGGAAAAAGAAATACTAGAACATAGCAAATGTGTTTTGAGTGTAAGGCTAACAGTGTGTCTCACTTACACAACTTTTGCCCCTTCAGATGTTCTCAACTTAAATCCATCCCATTTATTACTTTTTTTGGGTTGCCCCTGGGGGGCAAATCCTCGCTCATGTGGGTTTCCAGCATGTTTTAAGTATATGCCAGAATATACCTAGAATATGTAGCACAATAACAGGGGGTTAGTTTTAGATTTTTATACGCTTTTTCACATGGTTTTTCTATGATTTCGTTGTTGTATTCGTTGAGGTGTACTAGATAGTATTTCTAGAGTGCACCCTTTATGGGTAGTTGATTTTTCGTTGGTTGGAACAATCAGGGTTGTTGTTTTCTCTGCATGTGTTTGTGCATGAACCTTTGCGTATGTGTATGCATGTGCATGTGCACATGCATGTGCATGTGTGTACATGTGCATGTTCATGTATATGCATGTGTATTGTGCATGTGCAAGTGCAAGTGCAAGTGCATGTGCATGTGCATGTGCATGTGTGCATGTGTGTGTGCATGTGTGCATATGCATGTGTACTTGCCCTCTTGGATTCTTATTTGCGGAGTGGATTTTACTACCACGAGATGGATTTTTTTGCTCACACTTACAAAGGTATTTGTTTTTAATGTTTCTTGATTAGCATAATTTTTTTTTACAAGGAATTGGTTTCTGATTCTACAATGTAGTCTTTGAAAAACCCCATTTTGTTTCCTTCCTAAGATTTCTTTGCCTTGATTCAAAAGAATTTAGAGTTTAGCCCTCTGTTTGCTTCCAACTCTTGGATATTCACAGGCTGCTTGGGATTGTTCATAGCGACCCGACCTTTAGCTTCAATCAACAAAGCGGTTCTTATGCACTAGCAACCCGGATTATTCCCGCCCTTTTCCATATCACCTTGGTCGGTCAAGCAGTGGCCACAAGAATGCATTTATATTGTAGGTTTGGAACTTTAATTGAACCATAAGGTGAATCATGCATTACCTTTAAGCTAGAGATGGAGCATCAAAATCATATGGATTGATAAACAATGGTGTCATTGTGAAGAGAAATAGTTGTAGCGGAAGTAACAATATGTAGCATAATAACATAGGGTTTTCTTTGTTTTGCAAACTTTATGACTTTAGGAATAATGGGATCAATCTGCTCTATCTTTATGGTAACTTTTACTTATGTTCTATTTGTTTTATTGTGATCAAATTCAAAAGCTACGGTGATGAAAGCCTCAAATGAATTCTAGTTTTTTGGTTTTTGGTGTTGATTTAAATGCGTGCAAAATACAATTATGAGGCATCAACATATAAAAATTAAATCCTCTAACACATAACAACCAACACATAACAACCATTGACATTAACAACCAATACATAACGACCATTGACATTAATTAACACAACCATTGAGTCCAACACATTTAAATTAAAATCCCCCTTAAACCCCCTTTGGTTTGGGTGCATATTCACATGGGGGGTGACATAGGGCAGCGAGAGCCCTCATAATTGTATTTTGCACGTATGAAATCAACACCATATAGTATTCCGCTTGAAATCTTATAGTATTTTGCGAATCTTGTTATACAGTATAGCAAATTTTGTACTTGCATACCCCACAAACGAGGAACTTTACGTACGGTATAGATTAAGGAATAAGGGGTGAATATGCCTATCCAACTGCTCCAAACTTGTTGTTGCCTGTAAATTGGAGGTCGTTAGTGTTGATGGGCGATCGCTGTGCAAACCGGCTAATCGGAACTTTGATTCAAATATTCAGCAGAGTGATCGTAACTGATTCATGTGGATTATAGGAACAGTTTCAGTATTTTAGTAGGATCTTAGTGGATGGGAGGGGTTTCTGTACTGTATAGAAGGTAATCCGTTGGAGGGTTTTCAGGCATGTAGGGTCTGGCAAGCAGGGTAGAGCAGGCAGGTGAATGCTGAATGTCGAGCTAAGAAAGCAAGGTACGGCCAAATTTGCAATTTTTCTATTCTATCCTTTAAAAGCAGAGCTTTACAAATGGTGTAAAGACCAAATGCTCGGCAATATTTTGGGTATTCTTTTAAAGCCCAATGGTGCCATGTTTCTAAACATCTGCAGCACAATTTTTTGAGGCTTTTGCTAACAAATGCAAAAATACATGGGTTTAAAGTCCACATCTGCTGCCATAGCCAATGTTTTCAACCTCTCCACCAGAAGTATCTTAGGAGAGGCACAATGAGAAAGCCATCATTATCACAACTTAGAATCGTCATTGAATTTGATTGAACTTTTGGCTAAAGACACATTACTGTCATCTGTGCTGGAGTGAAATCTATACTCGACATTCTGAAGAAGCTTGAATACTTGGTGTATCTAGATTTTAACCATTTCCTTCACAATGCAAGATCTCATGTTATCTGCCATTAAGATAATCATATTTTCATTTGTCTTGTTCCACATTAAATTGATGTTAATACATGTTTGAATGCAATTTGGAATGCTTGCAAGAAACACAATGAGTATGATTGTAAGTTGTTCGACATAAGAGATTCCAAGCGTAAGAGTAGTTGTGAAGTATGTACCACAACTTTGGCAGAATTGAAATCCTGTAAATAGATTGCATAATATTTCCTCGCAACTCCATGTGCTCATAAATGGTGGTTTGAATGTAGGCTCTATGTCCTGTTGATACACCTAAAGAGTGTGCTTTTATTATGGGTATGACACTGTGCATATTCAAATGTCAATGTTAATTCTCGAGTATTGGAACAATGGTCGATCCCCATTTTGACAAGAAGAGGAGAGTAGGAGGCCCACTTTTCTCCTACAAAATTCATAAGAACACACTATAAAAATTTACTCATCATAGTAATGTAATGCGGTAGACTTAATAAATTTCTTTTTGAAGATAATTATGCCAATGTGGGATTTGCCATAAGAAACACGAAGACACACTTTAGGGCCTTGGGAGGCAACCCCTCGTCTTGTGACACCTTTTTTATCTTTGAAGGCATGACCCAACAAACTAATATGCGTATTGGTGTGATGTGTGCATTATATGTCAATCAAATGTTGGTAATGTGGCATGAAATAAAAATAGCTTCTTTCTTTTTTTGTGCTTTGGGGACGGTCCCATGTACACAAAGCATCAAGTAAATGTTTATTGCAAAAATCATGTAACATTTTTATTGTACAAAAGATTGTAGCTTTCACAATTAGTTGACAAACTTGCAATCCTTGCGGATCTCTCCAGCAGTTCCTGTGAGCAGCTCGATAAGGCCCATCTTCACCATAGAGTGTCTGAATTGATCACTAAAGAGAGAAAAGTTGGTAGCACTGGCATCCACAAATGACTTAGTAATACGAGTATCTAGAAGGGCTGTGTCTGACGTAAATAGACCTCTCTTTTCTTCGATTCCAATAAAGTAGTCAGAATTAAAAAGAAATTGTGTGTGATCCATAGCTACTTTAGTAGTAGTATCTCCAGGAGTGCATAATGTTTTGAGTTGTGCAACATATCCTGGCTGTAATGAAGGGTCAGAGTCTCCTTTGCCCGTGAAATTATAGAGCCTATTGGAGAAGGAACTGCAGTGTGAACTTCCAATAGTGTGTGCACCTAAAAAAGATACCAACCCATTAGAACTGGATTAAATTGGAGAATCTATAGGTCTTCTAAACTCATGTATCATCTTCAATACTCCTGCATTGTCTTCACCATTACAACAAATAATACATCATATGAAATGATGTAAAGGAACTATAAAGAAGTAAATAGGGGTTTTTCACCCTTGGCTTGGGATAACTTACAAAAGGAAGAAATAAGCTAAGGAAGAGCCCTTTGGAGGATGCATGAAAGATACCTGAAAGTGCAACTAGGTCAAATTTGTTGAGGCCCTTGCTCTTGAAGTTGGTAACTAATGTAGAGATATCAAAAGTCGGACGTGGTAAGTTTGCAAGAGCCCGTGACATGTGATTCCTTACCCGTCTCTCGTCTGTTGGGACATCCCAAGAGGGTCCTCCAATCTGTTCATGTCGGAGTTATTGGAAGGGAAGATTGTACAAAATGGGTTGATTTTTATTGTCTACAAGAAAATATAATAGAATACTTACTGCAACAACTGCGTCGCGTGCTGCAAGTGCAAGAACATCTGCACAAGAGGCATTTGAGGCGAGACTTTCTCTATTCAGGTCTTGATTGCATCAATAGCAAAAAAAACCCCTTAGGCTAAAATTTATTGAAGAGTCCTTTTACTGGCTGTATTAAAGGCGGTGGAATTGAGCAATCTGAGACCCTTCACATCCCTACATATTAACATTCATCACCAATCTATCAATATCGTCTCAAGTACTAATATTATATAATTAGGAAACCAATGGAAAATATGTACCACGACAAAGCGATCATGAAAATGTGGCCCAGGAGAATAGAAGCGACCAAAGATTTGTCCTCTCGATGTATTGCATAGCGATAGAGTTGACAATGTCCTCGACTTGAGGGCATGTTTTTTTTGTAAAATCGAGTTTAAGGCCATGGGCTTTCCAAGGGCGAATCTACGTCACGGAATGTAATTGGCAGATGCAATATTAGCAAAGAGCAAAATCAATGCAAGAACCAAGGCTACTGATGCTAGAGATTTCATTTTACAGTGGACTTTGCATAGCTCTTTCTAACAAAGTGGTAAAGTGGGAGGATGTAGACTCACATGCTAGAATATTTGAACTATATAATATGACATTATTACATGGTATTATTAGATCATTTGTTTTTGGGGTCAACTTATGACTCGGTATACATCGTGCATGTCTAGATACCGATAAATGGCCAATCATAATAGCCCTGGTTTCTTAAGGCACATGCCTTCCTTCTTTTCTTTTAAATTACATCACTTTGCCATTGCAATTGCCCCGTTGCTTCCACATTGGTTTCCTATCTTGCACTTTTTTCTAGCACTCCACTTGTATTCTACTAAAGCTTGAAGTCAACACAACGTGGTCCTATAACCCTATTATACCTTGGAGCAATCATAGAACTTTTGGGAATCATATGGGACGTGTGCTAATTCTTAAGGTCTTATTTATTTGCTTTCATTTTTTAGTACTGCGAGCCAACGTAAGTCAATTAAATTTTAAGTACCAAACTAAGCAAGAACAATCTTGGAGTGGCCAACTGACCTACAAACAATCATTTTCAACTAACTCTTAAGCCAATCAAACATGTTGACTACATCTGTAGCACTATAAGTTCCATGATGTAGCACTTCCTTTCAAATGATAGACCCTTTTTCTTTTTTTTTTTTCTTTTTTTTTTTTTTTTTTTTTTTTGGGGCAAATGTAATATTTTTTACATCTATGCTTTGAAGGCAAACGTACCATGAGGTCATACAAGCTTTTATCACTCTTATATAATGCATATTCATTTTCTGTCCTGGATATTTTGTTTGATGTATTTTCTTTGAAACTGGCTCTCTTGATGACACATGTTGTTGCACCTCAATTTTCATTTGCACTTCATTGTCCTTTCTTGCTCTGCAAGCCATCCCCTATCCCTGGCACTATGCGCCCAAAGTTCCTCTTCTGCCATGGCCATGCCTTCATGCCTTTTAAAACATCCAGTGCTCTGCCGGTGGATTAAGAATTGAGCAAGCGAGTGCAGTTCCAGCGCCAGATCTGTCTTTCTATATTCATGTAGGATCTTTGGGATCGATTCCAGCCTTTAATCAAACTCAAGTTTCAGAGAGAGATTTTTTGCAGCAAGAGGAATCAGATAATGTATGGGTGCATTGTTGGAATGTATTTATGATACATCCATACAATCTTAGCCTTTGTCTATTGATAGGTCATTGTTTATTAATAGTTCATGGAGCTAAAAGGGTCTTTGCCTATTAGCCCTTCATTATTGTATATAAGAGCATGTACTCTTCATGAATAATATATTCACTTTTGGGATTACCTTGTGTTCCTTCTCTCTCGTTCACTTTGTCTTGCTGCGTCACTTTATTCCTTGCATGTTATATTTCCAACATGGTATCAGAGCCTGGTTCAAGTTCATGGATACGCAAGGATTATTGTGGAAAACTTTTTATCGAAATCAAAGATTCAAAGGAGGTTCAGACGAAAGATGAAAGGTAACACGAAGGTAATAATGATCATCTTTCTTCTTTCCATAATACACACATATTGACAACAAATTAAAAGTATGAAATCTGAATTGTGAGAGAAAACTAATTTATGATGATGCAAAAGCAAAAGTAGAAAGTCGTAGCAAGGCAATAAAATAATAGGTCGAATTTGGAAGGACATAGCTCTCTTAATATAGCTCGGATTTCTACGATCTAAAGCTTTTTGAAAAGTTCTCAGAGTCTAGTTTATGTGGCAATAAAAATAACTTAAAAAGAATAAGTATTTTTTGAGTTATTGATGTTTTAGTAATTAACCCTGTTCTAAGACTGCAGGAAAAAAAAAAAGGGATAGAAAGTAATATTCACATTGAATAGTTAGTTCTTTTCGATGATAAACTATATCTTCTTAATGAATGATTATTGTCGCAAAAGAATCATCAGAAATAGAAAGAATGCTTCTTTGTGATATGCTTTATTTTATTTAGACTTTTAAGAAAGAATGACTCTCTGGGATATGGTTTGTTTTATTTATAGTCTAAAAACTTTATTTTTCCTCTGATTCGGCTCCTGTTTCCATGGTGCCATTTCTATTCTTAGAGATGCAATATGTAAGCCTTGAATTTGTTTCATATGTTTAATAGATGTTGGTTTAATTAGAAGATTCCTATCACATTACTTAATACTGCACTTTTAAAAGATGACAAGATTATTGAATATGATGAAACTATCTACGTGATTGTCCCAGCTGGGAAGGTATGATTTCTTCTTGGAGTCATGAATACAGATTGATATGTTTTGCTAACTATGATAGAATTCAAAAACATGGAAAGAAAAGCACTTGCAAATTAGGAAAAATCATGAGGTTATTTCAAAACATCATGGGAAAGCCATGTGATTTATTGAGAAATATAGAAAAGTCATAAGATTAAATTGAAACATCATGGAAAAGCCATGTGATTTATCAAGTTTTTGAAACATCATGGGAATGCCATGTGATTTATCAAAGAAAAGTCATAAGATTAAATTGAAACATCATGGAAAAGCCATGTGATTTATCAAGTTTTTGAAACATCATGGGAATGCCATGTGATTTATCAAAGATTTGAAAGCACCATAGAAATTTCATAAGATTAAATTGAAACATATGGAAAAGCCATGTGATTTATCAAATTTTTGAAACATCATGGAAAAATCATGTGATTTATCAAAGTTTAAAAATATCATGGAAAAGCCATGTGATTTATCAAATCTTGGAGCATAATGGGCGATATTCCTCATATGCTCATATAAGTTGTCTTTTATTTATAATTGACAATGGGCGATATTCCCCATATGCTAATATAAGTTGTTTTTTATTTATGACAGCAATGGAGCGATATTCTCCATAATATATGCTAATATAAATTTGGTCATATGCTCATATAAGTTGTCTTTTATTTATAACAACAATGGAGCGATATTCCCCATATGCTAATATAAGTTGTTTTTTATTTATGACAGCAATGGAGCGATATCCTCCCTAATATATGTTAATATAAATTTTTATCATATATCATATTATGCAGGCGAACATTTTTGAAAGCATGGAGAGATTACCGATATGCTATTAGATGCACGATTATTTTTCACCTTTAAAAAGATGAATTTATTATTCTTTTTAACTATAAATCTAATCTTATTATCGTCATTCTTCATAAAGAACAGGCATGGCAACAATATTATCTTACAGGTCAAGGACTATATCAATTTTTTCTGGAACTGATTCTTCTTCACCTCGAATACGTGCTGATATATTTACAAAAGCACTTACTGTGTGCTATGAATATACTCTCAGAGGGAGCTCGGGTTTTTTTCCTTTTGATTCCCACAAAAGGTTTTTTTTTACTCGAGCTAGAGATCAACTCTGCAGGGGGGACATACATCATACATTGTGCATTTGATCTCACCCTCGAAGATACATGCTACTTATTTTGTTTTACAAAGAGACCAAGCTTGTAGGGGGGATGTTGGAATGTATTTATGATACATCCATACAATCTTAGCCTTTGTCTATTGATAGGTCATTGTTTATTAATAGTTCATGGAGCTAAAAGGGTCTTTGCCTATTAGCCCTTCATTATTGTATATAAGAGCATGTACTCTTCATGAATAATATATTCACTTTTGGGATTACCTTGTGTTCCTTCTCTCTCGTTCACTTTGTCTTGCTGCGTCACTTTATTCCTTGCATGTTATATTTCCAACATGCATGGCATTTGGTCTGCCTTTCTGGCACGGGTGGCGGCTACGACGTCGGTGTGAGGGATCTTGCTCTGGCGGGGCACCATACCTTCTCATTACGGATTTTTCGTGAAGTAAAAACAAGGTTTTTTTACTGTTTAGAATTTGATTAGAAATTTTGAGGCCACTTGACCATTTTTCATTTGCGGGTAAGATCTTGGGAGTTTTGCAAGCCACGGTTTAATTCCCTTTTTCATGAAACAGAGCTAAGTAGCAGACTATAAGATGCTTTTGTATGCAAGCTATGGCTGCGGCTGAAGAAGCTATCGATTCAAGCTATGGCCCTGTCTTGCTCCGAACACGGCAAAGAAGCTATGTCCATTTCTACGGTTAAGAAAATCTATGGATTCATGCTCTGGATTCAAGCTCGGCCTGTCTTGATGCGAGGGTCGGATTCAAAACTTAGTTACATCGGAAAGCAGAGGAGGATGTTTATTGGCAAAAAAGGAGGATGGAAAGAGATGATTGCTAACTTAGGTTAGAATGGATTTACTAGAGATTGCTTCCCTGGGATCTAGATTTCAAAGCAGATGCGCACCCTGCAGCAAAAAGGGCTCAGAAAGAAAACAAAAAGGGCTCAGAAAGAAAACATAGGCCTGGGTTTTGAAGCAGAAGGATAGGCTATGGGCTGAAGGGTGAAAAAGACTGAGAAACAAGAATGTGAGATGTGAAAATACAGATTTTGTCGGATGCAAAGAGCTAGCCTACAGATCGTCAGAACGAGAAGAAATTTGGGGATAAATGCAACACGCGATTTTGGATGAGAGACAACGGGACTTGAGAGCTGAATTTAAAGTCCAAAAACCAAAGGCTAGTTTAACAGCGACAAGGCAGGAAAAAAAAAAACGACGGGATCATGGGAAGAATTTTTTTCTCAAAAGTCCCTTCTGTACAAACCCCAACCTTTAATTCGTTGATTCCAAAGTGTTCTTTCCCTCCATTCCGTTCCAATTCATCTGGTGGATTCGACAACCACCACCAGATTAGGGGAAGGATACGGTTCTCCAGATATGGTTCCTGGATTAGTTTGAAGAAGCAAATAGGGGAAAGAGGCCCTTTTTTGCATGGAAAAAAAACCCCTTGACCTATATAATGCACCCAAATGGGAATCCAAAGCAAAATCGTTTTTGTAAATTAAAGTTAAACACCTATTACCCATCCCATGTTTGCCACATTTCTCTTCCCATAGTTCTTGGATTCTCTTGAAGACCCATAACTAAACATTCAATGGTCCTAAATGGAAAGTCCTCAGAATTGCTTGCATCATATATACCCCTTCTATATGCACCCACAATCTATATGCTGGGGGGCATAATTATTGCTCTACAACATTCAAAACATTCCAACACTAACATCAATGGGTTGTTTATTAGAAATTTTTTCATCTTGAAATGCCCAATGAATTTAGAAAAAAAAACACCTTCACTAGGTTCATGCCATGACAAAAACATGTTCAGAATATTGGGGGGTTCTAACCGACACCAAGCCAGTAAACAAAAATGTTTGCGGCGGTTGTTCAAAATACTTGGAGGTTCTAACTGACACCAAGCCAGTAAAGAGAAATGTTCGCGGCGGCCTTGCCCGCTGCGATAAATTTCCTATAGGAATAAAATTGTTATGTTCAAATGCATAAACAATTATAAACTGCAAGCAAAAACAAACTTCCACTATCAACTACCAACATGTGTATCGTAAAGACATTTTTAAAGTTACAAAGAAATTTATCGCGGCGGCACTGCAAGCAAAAACAAACTTCCACTATCAACTACCAACATGTGTATCATAAAGACATTTTTAAAGTTACAAGAAATTTATCGCGGCCACATGTCGGTTGGATCTTTGCCCTAGTGGCGTGGCGTTAAAATACTATCTATCTATCTATCTATCTATCTATCTATCTTATCGACTCACTTATAGTTTGGAAACTTGTCTCTGGAGTTGGATCTGTGTGTAATATGCCCTCTTCCTGGATGCTATTCATGTGAGTTTAGAATAATGTGAATATTTAATGTATGTGACATGATTTGGAAGTCAAAGCTGAATTCAACTTTTCACGCCTACAATTGAGGTAGAAGACCTTGAGCCCGCCGTGAACATCTCTTTGAATCCGTACTTGTGAGGATTCGACCCCTCTTAATGTTCAAAGGTTTTTGGTATATTGAAGGAAGGAAGCACCTTATGGTGCGGCACACCACATGATGGTACTCGTTTTTTGTGGTGCAATGCTTGCTTAATAATGAATTTGCATCAGCTTAAAACAGTTTGCTTGCAATGTTTGGCTTGTTTCTTTAGGCTTAAAGATGTAAGTGATGGTATGCAATGTTAATCAAGGATTAAATCATGACGCATGCAATAATGCTAAAATATTTAAACCCCTTTTTCCATTAGAAAAACCGCTATATGCATAAAGCAATAGACACAAAATTTTGCATTGTTTTGATTGTTTCCAAGTTGTAGGTTGTGAATGGTAAAGTTTTGTTTGCAAAACGATTATTATCTAACAATTGTTCTGTTATAGTATAGGTCCAATGTTATGCACCAAAATAGATTTGGTCGCACTAAAAGGGATAGTCGACAAGACAACTTTTTATGTCATGTGAATTTGTAGACACCATCTGATCTAGTGGCGAAACATGCACATGACCATGCCGGAATACATGTTAATACATGTTATAGCTAATCCTTGGAGGAATACATTGCAGGTGGAAAACAACATAGCACATGCAATAATATAACATCATAATAAATTCCAAAAGCATAAATGAGGTACATACAACTAAGTTGTTGTGTAACCTGCATAAAAAGTTTGACATTTTCTTTATTTCTTTTCACATTAAAATGGCACATAGGCAATAAGAAAGATTTCCAATAACACCTCCGGTTAGTAATATTTTAATCATTGAGCAGCGCCAATGAGATAGGTCTTCGATATGAAGCGAGCTCAATCCCCATGTATCAGCAATATATCATGGGTAGTCGATGTCACAACCATCAAAATATATAAAAGAAAATGAATTTCTATATTCTCTTCTTCCATTTCAAAACATCTATGAGAATCTCAAACCATCAAAGATGTTGTTGACTATTTACAAAGAAAGGTGATAGAACTTGAACATAAACACTTTCGTATTATTATTGGCTACCAATTTCCAATATTTAAACTTGAGTAAAAATTATATACTTTCAGAAAAAATCCGAGGAGTTCAAGTGTCTTTGAATATTTGAGCTAAGGAAAGATGCAAATAGTTACATATGAGAATGAAGGTTCTCAATTGGGAGATCATGATGGTAAAGCATGAGAATAGCAAACATAAAAAATTAGGCGCATTTTAGCACCTACACGGAGCATAAGTTGGTTGGAGGGTTTTTGCTACTTTTGTCCCTTCTCAAAGCATGAGAACTCCTTGGGCCTCTTGGGTCCTTGGGTTCATATGAAGGTTTGTTTAGTTTTGCATAGATTACCTTATGTTTTATGAACATAAGGTTTTAAATCACTCTAATACAAAATTTTGACATAAAAAGTATGAGAATTCGATTTTAAGTGAGATACATCCACTCATCGGATGCTATCAAGATTCTCTTAAAGTTCGAGAGACTTCATGAAGGTTTCTTTAGTTTTGCATAGATTCCCTTATGTTTTATAAGATTCCCTTAGGTTTTGCGAGATTCCTTTATTCTAGAATGTTCTAGAAGGAATGAAAGCGATCAAATATGGCACAAAAAGTAAATCCGATTTGGTCGGACCCAATCCTAATCGTAGTTGATTAATTCGATTCTTGAGGGCGTATGAAGAAGATTCATAGGCCAAGGGGTGTTGCGGCTCAAATCATCACTGTTTTGGCGTTAGGTCGGGGCGTGATCCATAGCTCGGCAAAAATCTTCTAAGAGGTTCTAAATGAGGTTCTAGACCATTCTAAAAAATTCTAAAACCTTATAAAGTTCTAGTTACATGAACATCTAGGACATTCTATTTTAACTCTTTGGAAATTTCTGAAAAAATTTCTATTTTTAGACTGATATGCCTCTAGAACATTCTATTTGAGATTCTCTGCCTTACATTCTAGAAACATTCTAGAAATTTTTAGAACAATCTAGAAGGTTCTAGAACTCTCTATAATTCTAGAGCTTTCTAGAATATTCTAGCATTTTCTAGAAGTATTCCTTTAGCTTCCCTTACATCCTAAAACTATTTTTAAACTGAGGTGCTTACCCATAAGCATCTGGAATATTCTAGAATATACATTCTATTTTGGCTCTTTGTAACATTTCATAGAACTGTATGATATAGTGTAGATTAATTAATCTTATTCTTCCTTTCATCCTGGCTAACTTGAATAAAAAATCATAACCATATATACATTTAGAAGATAAATACCAATTTCATTATTTATATACAACATTAATGTGGCTCTCAAATTTTCTGCTGCATGTACACAAAATGAAGCATACCTCAGTGGGTATGAACTTTTTTTTTGAACATCAAATGCCAAAATAAGGCAATCCTTCCGGCAGGATGCTTACATCTTGTTCACAGCCATAACTTGCGCTTATTAACAAAGAGAATGCGAAGCACACTTGGTTATCGAACACAGGCACAACACATTTTAAATTAAAATCCCCTTAACCCCCTTTGGTTTGGGTGCATATTCACCGCGGGGGTGACTCAGAGACGAGTATTGGATAGGCATATTCACCCTTTATTCCTTAATCTACCGTGCGTAAAGTTCCTGCGTTTGTGGGTATGCAAGTACAAAATTTTGCTATCTTGTAACAAGATTAAGCAAAATACTATGGAATTTCAAAGCCGGAATACTATATGATATTGATTTTTGTCGTGCAAAATACAATCATGAGGAGCTCGGCCGCCCTCACGTCACTTGGGTGAATAGCACCCAAACCAAAGGGGTTTAAGGGGACCCTGAAATTTAAATTGGATAATGGTTGTCGATAATTAATGTCAATGAGAGCCAGTTATGTGTTGGTTGTTAATGTCAATGAGTTTGATATATGTTGGTTGTTATATGTTGGTTGTTATGTATTTAAGGATTTAATTTTATATGTTGGATGTTAATGGTTTGTGTTGCAAAAAAAATTTTGGCCGCCGGAATATAGGGATACCCGATTAATGACAAAAATTTTAGAATTGAACCGAGAAAAAACTAGAATTCATTTAAAGACTTTCATCATAGCTTTTGAGATTTCATCACAATAAAAAAGTAAAGTTACCATAAAAATAGGCCAGTTGATCAGTATTAGAAAGTCATAAAGAGTTTGCAACACCCATACCTGAAACATTTTCAAGCTGGAATTTACTTAATGACCTTACAGCCTCCATGGATTCTTGTGGTGAGAAACCAAAGTGGAAACTTTTACGCTTGTTAGCACAAAAGGATCTGAAGACTTTGGAATTTGCTTAATAAGCGCCTCAAAATCACAAAATGCATGGTAATTTTTTGCAACCTTCATTCGAATGAGCCATAAAACAATATCCAATAAGCGCAATCACGTGATGTCTACAACATTTGGGATGTGGCTGGCCCGACCGAAAAATTCTTTGTTTAGCATAGATAGCAACTTGAACATATTATCCATATCATACACCATCAAAAAGATCTCGGTGAGCTTTCCAGCATAATAAAATCATCTCGAAGCGAGCTCACCGGATCAAAGTTATGATAGAAATGTGTTGCCCGGTGACGCACTACGTAAGCCGCTTCAAGCCCACTTAAAATTGCCCGTTATGCACCACACACACACAAAGAGGGCTTTTTGTTGTGAGCCATTGGTTGTTGACCGTTATGCAGCACGCCTGAAAGAGAGCTTTTGTTGTGAGCCATTGGTTGTTGACCATTATGCACCACACACACACAAAAGGGCTTTTGTTTGTGGCCCGTTGGTTGTTGGCCAATTTGGAAAAAAGCTAAAAATCAATGGCTGAAATGGTGCACTCTAGATGTGCGCATTAGTAAATCCCGTTTGAATCATCGAGAAATCATGGAAAACCTTATTGAAAAGCGTGCAAAAACACAAAACCTGTTATTATGCTACATATTTATAGTAGAAATCACTCACAGAGATCATTTAGTAGGCTGTTTGAAATCACGAGAATGGGAGTATGCAATTTTGCATGTATGGGAATTCTAAAGCTGGAGAACCGAGAATTATAGAAATGGATGATTGGCCCAGAAATTGAATACCGTTTTAGATAGATCAAAGATTAGCGGTGAATCTTTAAAAAATCGGCAATCAAATGCATGAGCTGCGTGTCCATGATGCCATCATTAACTTCAACTTCGTATGAAGCGGATGATTGAAAGGGAATATAAATAAGATACCTTGCCCATAGCAATAGGAAACAACATTGTCTTGTTTGACATGGTGCCCATTTAAAAGTATTACTGACCCGAGGAATGCTTTTTTAATTAGCACTTGTCGTCGGCCAAACCCTGTTATCGAACAGCGAGACATCGAGGAGAGGGAAAATAGTATTGGGTTGGCAATGATTCTTCTAGTTCTATAAACACAATGATTTAATATTATTTTTAGACAACTTATGTTGATTAAGGCATTGATAATACACATTTGTTTCATTTCTCGTTCTAGTCTTTTTTCCATCTATGGGCATGGTGGGGTGTTAATGAATCACGAACTAGTTACTTCTTTGGAGTTAGTCATAAGGAGCTCCACCAATTGGAGGCTATAAGCGTAAAAGCCCCGGAGATTGGCTAGTATAGAAGTTGGACATAATAGGGTCATCAAGAACAATTGCATCAAAATATTGTTTCCCTAGGTTTACATTACATCCTTTACAAGAATGCACCATTTGATTTGTAGCAGCAAGTAACCGGCACCACATTAAAGCACTACCAAGCCAGAATTAACCATTGGCGGCATCTTGAAAATGTAATAACTTGATCCATAGTACTCTGGACAGAGAAGATGTTGAAGAAGAAGTAACTTAGGACCTAGTAACTTCGGCTTGGTTTGATAGCGAAGCTTGATTAAAATCACGTGCTCCTCAGTTCCCACATTTGACAAACATATCACTAATTACCATACCATAGTTTTGACAACTTGATTAAATTCCTATAGGCTCTCTAAATTCCAACCGTTTTGAAAATAATACATCACGATGGCTTTAAAAAAATGTGTGGAGAAGAGTAATTCGTAAATAAATAGAATTCCATGGTCTTTTTGCTCCTCTAAAATTTGTCCATATCTGCATTTGATTGTAAAAATGATTCATCCTATCCATGATTAGTCCCTATGGTATCATCTCATCACGAATGTTCCTCTTAGTAATCATGTTTGGATGGTCTGAACCTATATGGCACATATCAACAAGCCTTTAAGACACTTAAAAGACCCTTATCTCGAACATTATGCATGAATTTAATTCTCTCATAATATTCTATGACATAAAATTTTCTCCATAACCACGGCACATTGGCAATGTCTGCCTCCCAATTTTGGATCTCGCATAGGACTTTGCATCCCTCACGCAAACCAATACATATTAATCAACAAATTAATACAAATACTAAATAGACACCACTTTCATCATCAGTTCATGGATACGCTCTATCTTCACAGACTGCGATTACACAAAAGTCTTTGGGAAAGAATGACTCTATCCATCTTTAGACCTAGATCTTGCATATTAAGCTACAAGTCTAGCGGTCACTTTGTGTAACTTACCTTATCGCTTAGGCTGTCAAATAATGATTAGATTTTTGAAGCATTGGTGGATGCTTGATTAGATATGAACTTATACACAAGACTAGAATAGTAACCATTTTTTTATTATGAATCGTCACCGATATAAAACTTTGTCACGGAGACAAATTATATCTATCCTTGGTAGTTCATCTCATGGTTTATTAACATTAAATTCCTTCATAGATTATTCAAAGTGATTAGACCCAGGCTTATCCAATTTTGCATTAGTTTTGGCTATAAGTCACATGCATGTTTTACCTCCACATCGGAAGACTTGCTCAATGATGCCCAAAGGTCTAGGCTTTAAGATATCAATTACTTTTTCAAGGACTATAGATTGTTAGTACTGTTCAATATGCTTATGTTTCCGCGTTGCTTTAGGCAATTCCGAGCCTAGCAAACCTTGGTGGATGCAATCACATGGGCTGAAACAATAACCTTGGAATCAATCATTGAAATGCTACTAACTCTCCATAAAACATACAAGCGATTGCATCTATGAGTGATAAAAGCCGGTTAAAACTACAAATTGCATATGCAAATTCGCATTTATCACTACCTTGTATATTTTACATTAGACTGCATTTGCTTATACAAATTCGATCACGTATAAAGCGTTGCACAATTGGAGATTGACGTATTGGGCGATCTAGAGAGTCAGTTGAGATGAGATGGAGCGTCAGTTGGCTGGTGGAGATTGACAAATTTGGGTGCATCTGGCTTGATGGTTAAGGTAGGTGGATCACTATGATCCACGTGATTTGATCTTGATCGTCGATCCGATAGATGCATTCATGGCGCGATCTGTTGTTGATAGAATCAAGATCCTACAGTTCGTTACATGCTGGACAAGGAGGCTAGAATTCTTCCTCTTGACAATTAGAGCTTTTGGTCCCAGAGCACTGTCCCATATCGGGATGCGGCTTTTGATTTTGGCCTTTCTAAGAATTGAACCATGGTCATTGAACCAATGGGTTTGACAGCTAAAATCATCGATGTTAATTTGATGAATTAACTAGAAATATAAGAGGTATTTGCAGTCCACATTTATCATTCCCACTTATATTACTCGTCATCAGTACTTCATCTCAACCTTTATCAGTGTATTTGCATCTTTTATATACCTAACTTCCGATTCACGATTTGATATAGGCAAGATCATATATGATCATATGCGAGAAGAGTAGCATAAATTATATGTATAATATGTTTTGAGCTTTAAATAATCCATGATGCCAGAATTACATCTCAATTGCAGTATTCTCATTTACTAGCGATTGAAATGTACGACTCGATTAACGGAAGAATTTGAATAAAAGTTTTGCCTAATAGACATAATCCGTTTAACTCTCTTGCAATTAACTAGGTATCTTTTCCATTCATTTGTTCTCGAATTATACTTTAAGCAGTCATGTGTCTTCTAAAGAAAAGTAATCGGAATAGATTAAAATTTGATCATAATCGTGAATTCCATCATTGGGCTTAAGGTTTTATAGGTTACATTGCGGTTTTAGGTGTGTGGATAGTTTTGGGTGTGTCGGTCTAGATGATGAAGCATGATTATTATATCATCTACTCCAATGCTTAGCAATTGGGCTTTTAGTTATCTTGCAATTTTCTCGTGCGGCCAAAACGTTACATTATCTAACTTATGCCCGTTAAAGCTGGGCACCATTAGTTGATGGGGCTTTAATGGGTTGAACTTTTTGGCTACTTTGTGGCGTTATACAGCTTTTACCAAATTAGTGTGAATCATTTATTCTTCCTTTGTTATTTGGAGATAGCATTTTTAAGAGAGCTTTGTTTTTTAGTCCTATAGAAATGACCAATGAAACTCCATTCCTTGAAATTATCTTTGACTAACAATTCGATCTCCTTCTACAATTTACGTGACAACAAACCAGATCATAGGTCTTAGGCTGGGGGGTGTAGTTTGAATGTCGTTGGTTGTTTGGGTAGATCGAGGGTTCAAAATCCCATCCATTCTCACGATCAGTTCTATGTGCTTAGCATCGCCTTCTTATCCTATTTGGTTGTTTCTATTCAAGTCTACTAGTGGTTCTCTCTCATCTCTGTTTTGAATCGGGTTGAAATGCGGTTTTGAATCATGTATGAAACCTAGATTTGACTCTGTATCAATCCCGAGATTTAATCAGGTTTTCTTGTTTGAATCCTTTGGGTTCCTGAAGCCATGCATGTCAATTTAGAGAAGACCAAAATTATGATAGTAGGTGCTCCTGAGCAAGAACATGGATTAGATATTTGGATAAAAAAGTTGAGACATGAGGACCTATAAATACCTAGAGGACTCATTATTGTGAGAAATCATAAATATCAATGCACTTAGTGCAAAGAAGAATTGAAAGGCATATATTCTATGCAAAATATTAGGAAATCTCACATATGGGCATAGCCACTAAGAAAAAGCTGGCCGTGAATCTGTAGTCCAAAGCATAATTTATATGGGGCTGAAATGCGAGGGCAGGGGCTGCCACAATGCATGGGATGATATTGGCAGTGCAAAGAAGTGTCTTAAGTTTTGGAGTGGGGGCAAAGGCACAAAACTCTATGCAGATGATCTTTGGCAGTGTGGCATTATCTTCTTGGAGGAGGCTTTACTCAAATGCATGGAATGCTTTGCTAAGATAAAAGGATGGATGCCACAAAACCCCCTCTGGGTACTTTGTTTGAGCATAGAACACGAAAGGGTGGTTTGCCCGATGTAGCATGGTTTGCAAGATAGGATCTTCATGGGAAGAGGCACTCCATTGATGTCTAAAACATGGATCTATGGTAGGTTAGAAAGAAAGGGTGTGGATGAGCCCAAAAGGCAAAGTTTATTCTGCCACAAGATGAATATGAATCGCCTTCATTGGATGACAGCACTTAAGAAGAAGACATGTATCGATCAAAGAGACATAATATGTCCCGTGAGAATTAGAATTTGGCTCACCTCTATCTAAATGTAGAGGTTGCAAGATGGGGTACCATTAGAAATATGAGATGTTGCCAAGCGAGGGGGAAATAAATTAATAGCATATTTGTTGTGCTTGAGCCGACTTCACAAACTTGCTCCGATATTAATCGGCTTTCTAATGGTTTAGCTAAACTCTACATATTTTTCATCTCATGCTTTCTAGCATTTAGCTAATATCTGTATCATCCAAAATTCTATGCATTATTAACAAAATTATTAAACAAATTACTATACTTTTTCAATTGTTTCCACTTATTTTAGTCATTTTTTTTTTGTTGAAAACATTCTAAAATAATGCTAATGTAAAATCTATGACTCATATTAATTTATAATGCCTGAGAAACTAAATTACTAATCATATATTTCTTATATTTCTTATAATGTAGAAATTCATTCTAAAACTTTCTATGGTTTAGCTAAACAATACAAAATTTCACTTTCTTACTTTCATTTGGCTAAAGAGCTCGAGGTTGAATGATCCGAAAAGGATTAAGCTAAAATTATTAAGTTAGCTAAAATTATTATTTTTTCCCAATTTTTCCATTTACTTGTAAAATTTTTGAAAAAATGTAAATAGTTAAGTTTAGCCATAGAATTATTCCGTGTTGCCCAGTGTGTGGTAAAAGATGATATAGAGGGCGAAAGATGGTAATAAATACTTAAGTGCCTGACCTGTATGCTCACGAGCAGAGCTCCAACATGCCGTAGTGGCTCCAAGCATCTGCGTAGGCTCCCGGCGTCTTAGCCTGGAGCTCCCAACACTATGTCGAGGAGGCTCGAACATACCTAGGTATGGCATCGGCATGCTAACTTGCATACCTTTTTGGCTTGGATGAAATAAAATAGGACCCTCTTTAATTGAGACACTACAACCTGGAAAACTATATACAAAAAATGTAAATATTTCTTGGAATGAAGATGATACCATTGGTGAGAGTGAGAATTAAAGATGAGAAGTGAAATAAATCTAATTTTTTCACGGCGTATGATGTATGACAATGTTATCTATAGGCCTATAGGGCCTCCACGAGCATGTCTGTTCACTTCACTTCACGTCCCTCTAACTTTATTTACAGCACCTTGCCACGTCACATGTCGATAGGGCCGGCGCATATGGCGTGACGTTAAAATCTCTTCTTCTTCTTAATAAATTCGATGGTTCTGATTTTTGTTTTAAGAACAACGATTAGCCTAGAGTTGAAGTAAGCTGGGCACCATTACAGTAGTAGTCAATAAGCAAATCGGCGTTGAATGGAGGATACATTAACTTTTGAAATGGGAAGTCTCATTTTGGTGTGCCAAACAACATTCTTATTCTTGGCGGATTGATAAATGTTTATAGGACCGGCATCTGCTTCCTTTTCGGGCA
>JAJEKV010000053.1:3335148-3526353 GCA_021234155.1 Isoetes taiwanensis | reverse complement strand
CTAAAAAACTCGGTATTGCTTTGGACTGATTTTTGTGTTGGCCCAAAGTCCATTGGCGTGGCTTCATATGTCCAGGGTTTGCTCCCTAGCGGAGTCTTATGAACATCTTCGGTAACCTTAAGTTGTCCAATACAGAGCTTAAGATCAAGATGGCTAAAAGCGTAGCGCCGGGTTGATCAAACAAATCATCACTTCTTGTTGAAATCCCGATTCTTTATGGATTTATCTTATTGGCGTGTCCTTACGTAAGCAGGAATTATCTTTTAACCGGCAGGCAGGGCGCAGGGCGAAGAGCATGGATCAATCCCGGCAGAAGTAATATGGGCTGGCGCCTATCTCAACTTGTTGGCCATTCTCTCCAGATAAGGAGGCTTGATTAGGAGGTTCTTTCCGGAAGAAGATCAATCCTGTGGTCCTCAAGCGTTGGGGTGGCGAAGTTTGTGGAATTTCATTTGAAAGACATCATCAAAATAATGCAAAAGATTGTTTGGCGGCTCATTTAATGGGATACGTCTAACTTAGAGCGCCAAAACCGCCAAATACACAAAATGAGTTTCATTGCCAAGCGTTTAAAGCTGTACAGAAGCTGTTAGGTGGGAAAATGTATAATCCTTCACAAACTTGAAGAAGAGGTCTTTTTACCCCTTCCAAGGATAACACTTAACAATGCACGCTTTCCAGTCTATAAGAGGAATAATGGCCTTATGCCATGGCATCATAGAATAATATCCATACCTCAAGGTTAGAGCTGAGCGTTTCTGAGATATATCCTGCAATTGAAATTCAACGTCACTGACCATGATAAGAAGTGAGGAGAGGGGCAGCATTCAAAGAAGCGGTCTACATCCCTTGATAAAAGGAATAGAAGTTAATTTTTGGTTCTTTTTTACCAAGGGAGCAGAAATAAAATCAAACTCCAGCTGCCGGATCCGAATAAGACATGTACTTTTTGATCTTGAATAGTAGCCCAAAATCGTAGACTACTATTCTCCATGAGGAATCCATATTGATTTTTCCCGGTCACGTAGCCACCTTCTTCCACCATCTCGCGAGAAGCTGCTGCATTCTCTTGCATACTGTTCAGGTTAAGGCCAGGTGGCGCTGCTATATGCACTGTTACTTAAATGAAGTAGGGGCATTCACTGGCTTCGAAGTGCGTTCAGTTAGACGAAACCTTATTCTCCCTCATCAACCCGCTTTTTTCACGGCTTGACCAGATTCCTTGGCTCTGGCCCTAACAGGGTTCATTATCACACTTACGCGGTAGGCGGCCGTTTGAATGGCCGGACCCGAGGAGAAAGATCCATTGATTTATCCGCGAAAACCACTTTCGCCTCTTTCCTTAGAAACTTTGGGGCCGCGTTAGGCATTAATAAAGCTGGTGAGCCGAAGCCTATACGCCATGCTACGGGCTCTGCAAAGAGCATTTAAGCAGCTTGCGTTGACTTTGCGGTACCAACGATGAACCCACCCATGAGTTTTCGGACTTCTCCGATTATCATTTTTACTGAAATTTTGAAGTCCCTTTCTTTAAAAACTTCGATGCGACCAAGGCTCTAACGGTTTAGGTGTTTTGTTGGGTCAACTTATTCCATTCAGCGATAAGCGCTCCAATTATGACCCAAAAAGCGATTTTGATTTTAGCACTTTCAAATTCCGCCAGGTATAATAGGTTGATCGGTGGCTGGTTCGCCGGATATCGATACGGAGTCCCTTACAACCCATCGAGATGGCCAGCTCGGCAAAATATAAGCCCATGGGCAATGCCGTCGTCGCACCGTCTTGTAAAATCTCGCATTCAAATCCACGACCGCAGCGAAAAGGTTCGTCATCGTGGTGGCGTGCGCAATTCGTTTGAACGGTGCATAAGGCGGGCGGCTTCTTTAAGCTAACCACACAACTGCCAGCGAATCGTTCTTACAAACCGCGTTCAGGCTGGAAACGTTTTGGTTTTCTCGGCGGGTATCATGCTGCTCTAACTCAAAAAGTTTTTCCTTAGGCTCTTCATCTTCCAAGTTAACATTGGCCCGGGGGAACCTGACCATGTCCGAAAACTTGTTGCTCGATACCACTAAATGGACTCTTGGCGTGGCAGCGCGTATCTCACCACCCAACCGACCCTCATTTGCCGAACCGCAATTGCCCGGGCTCTTGGCTACTATGGCGCTGATACTGCTTTGGACCAAAGGCCCTCTGGACCAAAGCCCTTTTGGACCAAAAGGCCCTCTTTGGACCAAAGGCCCAAAGACCGTCAACGGCATATAGCGACTATGTTTGTCTTTCTAACTCGGTGGATTTATCCTATAGCTCGCCAGAAACCCGAAGTTCACCCATAGTAATGGGAGCAGTATCGCTGATAGATTGTAGGAACCCGGTTCCAGATGACATAAGTAAACCAGGTTTTAAGTATAGGGGATCGCATACCTAAGAACTAACCGGTAGTTTGCGTTAAAATTACGGGGATAGAATTCAGAGGTACAGGGCTTCCTCACTAAACTATGCTGGAATCTGCGATCCCATGGGCATTTAAAAACAAAGTGCCAGCTTGAAGAGATAAACAAGAGCTTCTTCTAGCAAATCCTTTGTAGCACTTATTTTACTCAAAACTCGGCAGGCGAAACTTTATACGCAGGACTCTTCGCGCATCTTATTGGTTTTCCCCTTACAAGATTTAACGTTTGTTTGCGCACTTTAATCGGTTTTGAAAGCTATGACCAAAATAACATACATCCCACAACCTTGATTTTGGAACTGGTAGTGGCATTTCGCCGGCATACGGTGCTTCACCATCATCAGCTGTATCCATAATCTTCACCCTATTCCACCATAGCCAATGCACTTCGCCATGGCACATTACGCAGGGAATAGAAATTGCAAAAAATGAGACATGCCTTGTAGAATTTGGTGCCCGACCTAATTGTTTTGATTATTGTATTATAAATCAGATTATTGTATTACAAAGGGAGCAAGGTATAAATACCAAACAGGCATTTTGGCTAAAATTTAGGCTAGGTTTATTTTATGAGGAAAATTTGCAAGAAATAAAAAAAGTTCAATAGCATAGATGAGATTCACAAAACAATTTAGTAGATGCAGTACCTACATTTTTAAAGTAATTTTCTTACTTTAATGAAACTTGTCAGCGGTTCATAGCGTTGCAAGCTTTTAGTGATTCCGGAATTGGTGGAGTTGGCTAATATTTGGATAGTTCTTTTTAAACTTTAAGCGAATATATTCATAGGTCGAAATACTAAAGGGTTCGTTAAAGTGCGGAAATTTCTGAGGCTATCGTCGGTGAACCATGATCTTTGCCAGTCGGCGGGGATATTCAGGGTATTATTTTGAGACGGGGAACCATACGTAATAAGCGATTAATGAAAATTCGTGCAATACCTTGTTCGCCCTTATGCAGTTCCTCTACCGGTGGCGAGCAGCGAATCTATTGCCGCTCGCGAGAGTTGGCTCTAAAGGCACAAAGCCTAGCAATAGAAGCTCCGCGAATACCAAAGCCCATACAGCGGCCGCAGGGAAGCAGATTTAGAGTATTATATGAACTTTTATTGAAGCAAAGCGAGATAAAAGTTCTGCGCTGGCGGGCAAAAGAGCTAGGAAAGGAAGCCGCAAAATGCTTTGATTCTAATCCGGTTCTATTGCGGAGCATGAAACGGAAAAATGGCCCAGATTGCTCGCCAGCTCCTTTTAAGCGCATTCATGTGACCAAGAATCTCGTAGCTTGCTCGGCTGCGGTAGAAGCGGAAGAATGATGTTGATTCTTGTTCTGCCGCGTAAATTTCACCGGATGAATGGGTATTTAATTAACGCTTCCATAGAGCATTTGTAAGCATTTAAGCAAGCGGAGGAGGGAGGCGAGATCTTCCTCTTCGAGGCCGATGGCAAAACCCTAGCGGCGATGGCAATGGACTTCTACAAACTGGAAACCAGCGGGCGAGCCGGCAAGGATTGAGATATTAGACTTCGCGAGGGAGATACCAGCGTGGTGTTGTGCAGTCGCCGTGTATGAAACCAGCTCTTTTCGGTTATGCCACCTTTCTTGCAGCAAAAGCTGCCAGTGAGGACGCCGCGCGTTTAGTAGATTGTGGTGCGACAATTTCGCCCAGCAAGGATGCTAAGTTCAATACAACTTTGCATGGGTTAGCCAGACTAACATTTTCAGCCGATAAATAAGAATATAGGCTTCAGTACGAAATCTGGCACCAGGCGCTGAAGTTGTGGTCACTAATTCTTTAGTGCAATTATGAACTTCTGAAAACCCAATTTCAAAGCCCGATGATCAATCACCTAATGACTATTAAGTTCAATGGTTACCACTGGATATAGTCAATAATTATTTTAACCATTGAAATAACAATTTCATTCGACATTGACTTAAACACTATTATTTAACGGAGTTGACCCGAGCTTCGCATTCACTACGACCGGCGTACTTAGGCCTCAACTTTTCTGTTCACCGATTACCCACCGGCACCGTATACAGCTGCTTATTCTTCTACTATATAGCTTCAATAGGCGGTTTTAGAGCTGAATCAAAATTGCACATTAGAATAGTATTTCAATCGGTTGCATATACATGCCAATAATAGGAAATATGGCCTTTTCCCAGTGCGACCATTGAATTTGGCATTTTTTTCTTTTTTGCTAAGAAATAATGTGAATAAGGGCCTTTAAATTCAAACCCATTACCCTTAGCAACTTACATGGATCAACCTTCAAGAATATGCTTGCCTCAACTTTGTGTGCTGCCCTGACTTCTAAATACAACTAATTAGTACATATATAATATAGCGATATACCTTCACATCCTCCTTCATGTTATATTTATATGCATCCTTTTCTATTCAGATAATTAAATTTTCTTTCTGCCACCACATTCAAGCTAGGATTATTCCTTCCTCCTTTGATCTTGCCCTCAAAATATTTCTTATCTTTCTCCTTTATTTCTTTTTTTTTGGACTTGGACGCTTGTTTGCCATATGCCCTTTCCTTCCACCCGGTTATAACAAACTATTTCTTTGTCTTGATTAGGACAATTTATCTTCAAATGTCATAAGCTGTCACATTTAAAACATGGACCAATCTTCCCTTTATCATAAGATTTCTTACCTTTCTTACGGCATACAAAACTTTCCTCATCATCATCACATCTTTCCATTCGCTCAAACTCGGTGCAATAATTTTGATGGCTTGTTCCTTGGACACGGCAACATTTCTCAGGTAGCAAGTTGTGCATTATGAGATCTGACTCTAGATATAGCTAATAATTGATAATCCTCATTAAGAACAACCCACGCCCCTCAAAGATCAGCAATGGCGGGACTCAAATTTCTCTAAAATTAAATGTTGTTTTAACCTTTGCTTAGTTTTTTCAACACATCTATTTAAAGGCGAGGATTTAATCTCATAATTTTCAACCATATATTTCCACATGTCTGGAATTTTACCTCTTAGTTTCAATTTAATTCACAATACCAACCTTGTTGCTAATTGATTTGAGCCTCCATAATCTTTGTTTTCTCATCTGCACTTGTCCTCAAGGTTGTACCTCCACCAACACTTGCACTAGCATCTCCTCCTGCGCTTGGAGATCACAATTGCATCACATCTGCAACCATGCCCCAGCTAGCGGCACTAGGTCCTCATGCAATCACCACGAGCCCTCTATGCACGCTCACGCACCCGGTTGTATCCACATAAATACCACAAATTTTCAAATTCAATACCTCCTTTATGCTTTGTTTCCATAGCGACCACTATTAATAGATGAACAATTCCTTAGCAAAGGATGTAAGTTCAATACAACTTTTCACTCCACAGGTTTGTAGAACTAACATTTTTTTTTTTTCAAATAAGTCCGAAACTTCAAGTACAAGAAAATCTAGCACCAAAGGGAAGCCAACGTTGGGTCACTAATTCCTTGGTGCAATTATATGACTTCACAACCCAATTTCAAGGCAATGATCAATCACTATTGACTAATAAGTTCAATAGTTACCACCCTAGATATAGTCAATAATTATTTTTTAACTATTGAAATATGCAACATTCATTCGGGTTATTGACTTAAAACGCTTCATTTAACAGGTTAGTAGAGCTCATATTCACCCATTCGGCAGCCCGACCTCAACTTTTTACGTTCCACCGTTACCGACCGCCATTAAAATTGCTTATTCTTCCTATATAGCTTCAGCCCGGTTTGGCTAGATCAAATTACCTTAGAATAGTATTTCAATGGGTTGCATATATCCCACATACCAATAGCGAGAAATATGGCCTTTTAGTCGACCATTGAATTTGGCATTTTTCCTTTTGCTAGAAATAATGTGAATAAGAACCTTTAAATTCAAACCCTATTACCCTTAGCAACTTACATGGATCAACCTTCAAGAATATGCTTGCCTCAACTTTTGTGTGCTTCCCTCGGCTTCTAAGCACGCATAATCTTATCGTACAGCGGTGTTAATTAATGCATATAATATAACGTGATATACCACCTTCCGCCATTTATCTTAAATTTCGGTTCTTCTCTTTCCTTGCGTCACCGGAGGTCTCACGTGTCTTTGGTGGGAACAATTCTCATCCCCTTCTTCTTCTTGCCCTTTGTTCTCTTAGAAGAGATATGAATAATGTGAGAATATGTGTCACGCGGTATATCTCAATGTATATGCATGAATTGCATATGATTGGATCACGATCTTTCTTGAATAAAATAGCCGCCAATTACATGTGAGCATGGTAATCCACTTACTTGCCACACATTGCAAGAGCAAACTCTGTTTCCATGTTCACCCAGCGTGACTGGACTTTTGTGACACAATCTCAAATCGCCTTAGGTGGTAGAAATAATCCGATAATGCCCTGCGTTCATATGCATTCTTGATTTGAAGTTACGCACTAGCCACAAGCATATATGATCCATACTTTTCTTGGCTGTAGGTCAAGCGGGCTTGTTCTCTACGTTCAAGAACCATTTCATCAACCGGCGTATCAACTCCATCATTGGTAGAGCGGGGTAATTCCCTAGCTTCAGAATCCATGGGAATTGGTGGTTACGCAATGTTGAATATCGATGGTCATCTGCGGGATCCCTAAAGTGTGCATTTGACCAATGCATGGGTTGGACATTGTTAAAAGCGCCAAGTAGCAACTTCTGGTTTAAATGCCGCGTTTCACGATATGGCAACATCAAAATCTGATATTGTTGATGCATAGGCGGCTTTCAAAACAATTTTATCAATTCCAAATTCTTGAATTCTTTCCTCATATTTTTCAGATAAAGTGACTCATACAATAAGCATGAAGAACATCTCAAAAATAGTAGAGACACCTTCAATCAATCCCTTTTTTGTCGGATAAGAAGGTTATAGTGTTTTGTTGCAGCAAGACTATCGCAAGTTTTTGAAGAAACCACAACCCGAGTTATTGTCATTTTCAGCAATAACAACACCAAAAGCAATCGAAAGCAATTGCCCAGCTGCATCTATACGTAGCGGTCATCAAGATACCCAAATATCTATTTTTTTCCGATCGTTTCCATCCAAACCTATAACTTGCACGCAATTGGCAAATCTTGAAAATGCATCTTTGCATATGATATGTACATCGTATGTAAACACCTGATCATCATCATGCTCCACCAAAACTAATTTGCCTAGATTCTGCGCATTATTTCCGGCAATACTTTTCAATAAGGAATAACTTTCCTCGATTTAGTTGATCCTCTCTCGCGCTAATTCCTTTGCACTAATTCATGGCGCGATGTAATACCATCTTCAGCCTCAAATCACCAAAATTGAAATTGGGCTATAAGATTGGTCATCAGAAATCTTTTCCACAAACCGTGTTGCTATCCAATTTCACGATTGCCTCTTTGTTTCCCCAAATGCTTAGTGCCAACACAATTATGATGTCACGATAACTTTTTAATTGCACAACTAGGGCCATTACCTACAAGGGAAGCATGCAACTTCCATAGGCATCCTTGAATTTTGCACTTCTTGTGTACCTCTTCTGTCCGGATGCAATAATAGGGAGCTCTACATGAGAGGAAATGCAAACATTCTTGACATGTGAGCGAAGATCTTGCATGGAATCAAACTCAATCCACTTCCAAATCCATTGCAATATGGAAACAAACATTGATATAAACACATTGATTTCGACCTATCATTAAAATGTGATATATCTCCATATCTAATGAAAATCAAAGAGAGGCAAATCAGCTAAACATGGAGCGAGTGCATGTATGAACTTCTATGGCAGAGAATGCCATTCAAAACATAAGTCATGAATTAACCACGTTAAATGCAAAGGGATTATGAAGGTGCTTACTTTGCCAAAGATTCCAACATTTTGAGGCTGAAGAAGAGAATAGGGTATGAAACAAATTGCTTACGGGGTCGAACAAAAGGAAGGCTGAATTAGGGCCCCTTCTTCCTTGGTAAAATCACGAATGTAAGTCTTAATCATGGAAGAAGATGCAATTTCGAAATTGAAAAGGCACATTAGAACCCTGAATTAGGAGTCTTTTTTCTTGATAAGATCATGAATGCCTTGATCAAAGGCATGGAAGAATAGATATGATCATGCAATTTGAAATTGAAAAGGGAGATTTTTGTTCCTGTAGAAATAATAATAATCCTATCCTCCTATATAATAAAAAAAATAGCATGTCATCCGCCCTATCCGGCGGACCAAGAAAAAGCCATGTGGCATATCACGAACCCTCGGATGTCGGCGTGTAAGCTTCAAAATTTGTAGGAAGCATTGAGGAAGCTTCCTTCGTTTCACCTTACAGGATTCTGGAAGCCTCTTTGACTTAATATATAAAAGGCGAGGCGAGTTATGCAAAGGTTGCTAAAGTGTGGAACCAAAATTTGCTTAGTGCTGTCTTTAATTCGATGAACTTTAAAACCATATTTTTTCTCTCTCTTTGCTCCACTTATGGCGGACACATAGGAGAAAGAGTCGGTTTAAAGAAGGTTTTTGAAATGGGTGCTTTAAGAAACTTAAGGTATATGTTGATTTTTTTACATTTGCTTATGCTAGCGGTACGTACGTTACGTAATGCGATTACGATATAGATTTATCAGGCGCCTCTTGATTTAGGATTGAAGATCACGGTTGAGCTTGGTCATTTTAAATTGAAGGCTGCTTTATTGAAGATAAATGCAAAACAAAGATACATACTTGGTTTTGTCGGAGTAGAAATGCTTTGAAATCTTTCCAGGGCTTGCGGTATGAATCCCCGAATCACATTCTTTGGAAGCATTGGCGTAGGTGTCGGTGCAGATTCCGTTGATATTCAAGCGGAAGAGAGGTCACTAAAACTCTTGTTTTTTGGATTTTTTGTATCATCACGGGTCTTCCGAAGCATGCCCGACACTACGTATATAAATTTTTTGGGTGGTAAGGATTCCGCCCCTAGAAATTGAAATTAGCGTCCGCGTCAAAGAATGAGGCCACGGCGAAACTCTTACCGGGCTGTCGATGTGACATGAAATTTGTGGTGGGTCATTTTCTGCACTGTTCAACTTTATTCATTTTTGGTGGCGGGAGAGCTCGTATAAGGACTATGGCGCCCGACCCTAAGCGGCGTGTTGCATGCCGGTTCTTTCCCTTTTTTCTTACGGCTTGGCACCTTTCGTTCCTTTTGATCTCATTTTTCATACCTACAGCGCATAGATTTGAAGAGTTTTGGTGGATCTTGCATTCCCTATAGGCGCCCGGGAGCCTCAAGGCATGTTGCATGTCGCAGGTTCTTCCCCTCTTACAACGACTTAGCTGCTCGTTCCTTTGATCCCATTTTCATCTGAGGCCACAAATTTGGAGAGTTCTTGGTGGATCTTACTTCCTTGTGTGAATCACGAATTTTACGGACCTTTTTATTTGGAAGCGCCTCCCTTTTCGATGGGAATGTTTGATTCTTGCTTGATTCTTGTTTGATTCTTGTCATGGCGTCTTATTATTGTTTCTTTGTTTTAACAAGCTGCACCTTCAACTTCGGAGATTGAGGCTGCTTGGGCGACTTCGGACTACTTCTAAGAACACGGATTTTGATATAGGTAAAGCATTTTTGTTTAGAATATATATATTTTTTAGTGCTAATGCCTTTGTTTTTCTTGCATCGAGAATCTGAAGTATGTTCGAATGTCTATGGTAGTATTTTTGTCCTTTTGTTTTATTGTATCAAAATATGATTGGAAGTCTCGAGTTTTTAGGAATGGCGGATCTGCCCGGATTCAATGTTTTGTGTGATATTACCAATGGCGAATAAGGATGGAAATGACTCATGGTTTGGCAAAGAAGGCAAATGTGGATTTTGAAGCGAGATTAGCAAAGAACTAAAGTCGGTTATATCGATTACATCACCCAATGCCTGAAGAGTTTAGGGAATCGAGAAGAGAGAAACAAAGCTGCGTAATTCTCTGTAATCTGGGAATGCGGATCAATCTATCTGTAATCTCTTTAATTGAATGAAAAAGCGTGAAAAAGCTGGAGTGTTCTCGAATTGGATGAAAAAGCCCCAGATATTACGATTTTATAATTGTAATGGTATAAGCGTGTTTTTAATATAAGCTGGTATAAGCTGTGTTTGGAAAACATATTTTTGAGTTAAAACATACGAGAGAAAATTTGGAGAATCGATTGATTACGAAAAAATAGACTTCGAAGAATCCAGCATTTTAAGGGAAAAATGTATTGCCCGCATGGCACTGCGGGATTAGCGGATGGGAAAATGCCCCACAAATTCGTTACCACGAGGCTAGAACATGGTACATTTGATTATGGGATGATATTGGCTTCTCCATGCTGGATCTGAATCCCGATCTAGCTCTCGTCTAGAAATTTTTATTTGTAAAACCCTTGATTGTATTCCATATTTCATCTTTTGGGATTAAGCGAATGGCGTGCAACATGAAGAAACAAGGCCCTATCGGGGGGAACAAATAATTGAGAGATTTTCTAAGCCATGGAGCTATGAATTACGTGTTGTGGAAATATATCCATGTAATATTTTTCATTAATTCCTGCTAAAGGCGTGGTTTCTCCATCATAGCTCAAACACGCATCTTTGTCCGGACCTCTCAACGATTACGATTTTTTTCCCCGATCTTCTTGGCATCTGGGGACAGAAGAGCTAATCGGCGTAAGGGTATCAAAAACGTGGCCATTTCCTCCGAGAAACCACTTGCGGTGGTGGTTTACCAAAGGGCTTCAATCCCTACCCCTAAACGATCCGCGAATACAATGGCAAGCGGTAGCCATTGCCCATACACTTCAATGTGGCCAATGTGAACCCACAAATCGGGGGCTTTCATGAAACAATCTCTCCCATCCCCGTCAAATAGGCATTCTCGGCCCTAACGGGTTTGACCACTTAATATTATTTCAAATGGTTCTAGCTATCTAAAGATGGATTTATCCCAATTTCAATTAAATTATGACCATCGCGAATTTCAATGGTTCAAATTAAATCAAAAGTTAACATCGATACAACACCTAGGGACTCGCAAAACTTATAGGCAACCAATAATTGTAGGCCCTTTAACAATGTTAGAACTCCTAATACCTAAAGTAGGGACTAATGCGCATTTGGAGCACTTGGTGTTAGCAATTTCGTAACAATGTCAGGTTCTTGCTACCTAGACCATAGGCATCCCAATTTCAATGGTTCAAGTTATGTCAATCCGAATGTTGATGTTAATGGGGCACCCATCATCCAATGATTATGGGCCAACCAATTTGTAGGCCCCAAATGATTTTGGAGCTGCTAATATGTACAAAAGTGTAATGCGCATTTTTGGGCCTAGGTGCCTTTAACAATATCTATTTGGAACAATAACAACAACATCATGGGCTTTCTGCCCCAAGCTAAGGTATAAAAAAATGGCAATTTCTTTTCATATGCAAATTACTTCAGACAAGAGGGTCTAGAAAAAACATGTCATGAATAGAAAGAGGCCTTTTAGAGGCTTTCAAAAAAGCTAGTTTTACAATAAGAAAAGCTGAGATTGCTTTACAAGTGGAGGTAATTATTTGGAAAGAAACGAAATGAGAACACGTTACACCGCATGCAAAATCGTTGATGAATCAGAACTTCAAAGGCTAAAATTCAGGTTTTCTCCATCGAAACAGCGACATGACGGCCACCACTCTTCTGGTGCCATTTTTTTTTTTCTTAACTATCTTTAACGGCTATAGGTTAATTTGGTTAGTGAAGGATTGTATTTTTAGAATCAAGGGGAAAATTGAAGGGCAAAATTGGAAATCTCATTAAGTTCAAGGGTATATTTGAAAGTTTCCCATCTACTTCTAGTCTTTGAAAAAATTCTTCTAAGTGTTGAAATCATTATGAACGCAAAGATGGGGGGTAAAAAGTGAAATTTGCAAGCAAGCTAGACTTAATATGAGCTTGTTTTTACACCATGTTTAGGGTGCTTTCCATGAATTTAGAGAGACCTGAAAAAGCCACTAAGGTAAAAACCTGGGGCTCAGAATTGCGTGGAGAATACTTTGCGACTCAAGTCCTAAACCTGAATCAAGCAAAAGTAAAATTGCTCATGGGAACACTAGAGCCTTCGGCCTGACCTCAAGAAAATCTCCAGGTTTTAGTCCATGGGAAAGCACCCTCCCAATCAGGGTTTCCAATAAAATGAACTTCGAGAATGAGCGACATCTTCGCTTCTATTTCCTCTTAGTACTTTATACTCCAAGGCGATTTGACAGGACTCTTAGTAAGCGTAATTTACATTCAATTCGGTGCACCGTGTTGACAATGGCGAAACTTCATGCGTCGGTTTTTGACTGGTCAAGTGGGTTTTTCTAGGCTGTTCCTCGATTTTACAGTAATGTAAAAAGTAAAAATGTCGGATGACCATGGGAAGATGTACATTTGTAATTGCCCAGAACTCAACACTTATATTGAGTTGATTAGACGAACATAAACGTCTTACTTTTTGACGTGCCAACAGTTGCTTAGTCCGTTCGCTGCCAATAATGCGCTCCAGCTGTGAACAACCGTCTCAATTAATGCAATTATATATACGTCTAAGAAAGCTTATCAATCATCAAAAAGGCACTTTTACCTGTAAATTGTCAAATTGCGAGAATATTACCCGACAGCTTGGTTGTCTACACCCTCCAACATATTGACCAGCTGGTGATAAACCCCACAATCAAAAGAAAGAATAGAATTAATGTCTGAAAAGAAGGTACAACATGTTGACCAGCTAGTGAAAAGCCCCAGAGACAGTGAGATTTGAATTAATGTCTGAAAAAGAGTTAATCTTACCTCACTATAGAAATAGGCATAGTCTGGCAGCGAATAAAATAGATAAAGCGTATACCCGCATTATCTGCATAAAAATTCCAACTAGATAATCCCAGGCAACATCTTATGAATACAAAACAGATAAGATAGAAACCTTTAGCTTGTGGTAGAGTTAAACGCTCTGTGTATAACATCATCCTCCGTTCTCCATGGAAGAACCCGCGTCACGAGGCCGGGGAAATATCACTTTTTGCTTTGTATAGCTGTAAAATCGTGATCTCTCAATAATAAGCTTGGAACAAAACCCATATGAAATACTCACTCTCCGATTGCACAAACGTCGTTTTGCGACTTCAAATAGTGCGCCAATCGCACAAAATCAAAAATAAGATCATACAAACAGCATTGTTCCTCCCTGCCATTTAATTGCAAGTCTAACATGAAAAATAATGCTAAAATCAAGCCCTTCCAGGGCTACAAGATGGATACTAACCTGAAATTGAATCCCTTTATCCTTGGAAATACCTGCAAATAGAAGAAAAAAAAATTAAGTTGCCATTTTATGGCGTTGGACCCTTACTGTTCATATGGCTAATGTTAATATTTATGGTAAGATGAAATAGAAATCAAGATAAAAAGCCTTTAGCTTGAAGCACATAAATTATGTTGGGATCTAAGCCAAGCATGCAGTAGGATCTAAATAAACATGAATTATATAGTGTAAAGTAAGCATCATATTTTTAGATTCCTAAATGCTCAAGAATTCCAATCAATTTTGTTTGGCATGCCATTACTGTAAACAACACTCTCTTTATTATGTTGCTCCCAATGTTCTTGCCCAACATAAGTAAATCTCATTGATACTGAGGATCGCGGCATCATGACAATAAGCCCACGCTTTACATCTACAAACCTGTTTGATGAAAACTCAAAGCGAGCATCATCCACGCCAGCGATTGGGCTGCTGCAAACTGCCGATCATAGACCTGGTAAATATAACGCTATGTTTATCTCAGAATGCATACATTGCATATAATCTTCGAGAATATATATACGCATTGGATTAAACAGTAGCTTCCCATTCAACAAGAAAATACTGCATCATTGGTGGGTTCTAGACCCCAAGCATTTTTAAAAGGTGTCCATTGTGATGCTCTTTTCACTGAACTGCCGAATTACGGTCAAAGATGAAGCTGATTACCTGCGCCGAGGTCCACTTGACAGAACGCCAGAATATTCACTAAACAAACGTATCTGTGTTATGTATCTAAGCTTAATTAGTGATCGGGAAAAATCCGCGAAGCTGTAAAAAATGCAACCTTCCCAGCATGGTTGTGCATGATCGAGAAATGCCCTAACTCCTGCATCCACATAAGACTTCAATCAATTTCAGTTGAATATTTCAGACTAAATAAATGACTCTTGTTGTATGAACCGAGACAAGGAGGAGGAAGCAATTGTCCTCCGTCAGCATTTTACATAACTAAGTTAGATAAAAAGACAAACATAATGCTAGTTAATTACTTTTAGATAGATTCTGATATCAACTTTTGATCCTTTGCTGCCTTTTTGAAAAGACTGCTTTTTGCCTTTATATTACAGAGCGCCTTATTCTTCCGGAACCCGATAGCGTCACCCCATTTTGGATCAGGGGCTTCCTTTTTCTTTTTCTGGACTTTCCTCCACACTATCTTTCTCCTCAATTCTTAGCAACAGTACAGAAAAGGTTTCCCTGCTTGCCTAAGGCCTTTAAGATTGGATTTGTCCTCTCATTTTTCTTTAAGGATATTCCATTTTTAAAGCGAGTTCGTGGATGAACAGGGCTACACATTTCTGGTCATAACTATATCACAGGCACGCTACAGAGTTTGTTGAAAAAGGCAGTGACATCTTCCTCGCATGATGTAATAAACAAACAGCTGAAAACTCAGCTAAAAGCCCAAGTTACACAAAAGGACAGTTCCCTTAACATCGATTTTCTGGTCAGCAATATCTCACAGGCGCTACAGAGTTTGTTGTTGAAAGAGGCAGTGACATCTAAACAAGAGCAGCTGAAAACTCAGCTAAGCCCAAGTTACACAAAGGACGGTTCCTTAACCTCGATTTCAATTGGTGAGATGACACCCGCGCCAATGCTACAAAGCCCATCTGAGACCATTCAAAAAAAAGCGTCCGTAACTCTCTCCCTTTTCATGGACAGCTCCTTGCTGGGGCGAATTCTGTATTTGAAACATATTTGCAGCTCACGTAGTCTATGCATGTACCCCCCCTGACAGGCCACTTCGGCCATAAGGGTTTAGCATAAAGAACATCTACTAAGGGGCCGCAGGGTCCTGAACCAAGAACATAAAGTATGGAGAATCTCTTCAGCGAGGGTGAAAAGCATTCCAAAACACTAAAACAGTCTAATAAAAGGTAATAAAAAATTGGTGACAGATTCAGCTCACTTTCCCACTGATAGAGGGACCCCTGAACTGCCTCGTTGGGGAGTCTTTGCGAGATGATGTCAAAGATAACCAGTCTCATTATAAACCCATGAGCTAAAATGTTTGGAAAGTCCTCATTGTAGAATTACTTTTTGGAAGACAAAGGATTTAGCCAAAGCGTTTTGATCCGCATAAGTTGCTACAAATTATATTTATAAGCTGTTAATCTACCCCTTATCAGGTTTTAGATTGGATGTTGCCAAGTTATATTGGAATGAGATATTTTATCCATCAGTAGCAAAACATCTTAACTGTTCTTGCAACCACCTCGAGGCAGCCACTGCTTTTGATGAGACATATAAGCCAAAGAAAGTCTTAAGCTGGCCCTGCCCTGAAAGTAAGAGCAACAAATCTAAAAAAAACACTACTTGGAAAGCCACTTCAAACTGTTGAGGGTTTAGCACTAAATTAAGGCGTGCAGGGGTTGATAAATTCCGGTACCTGGATCCGGATATGCAAAAGAATAATTGTCTGTCGATAATAGCGAAGCACATGCCATTTAAGTACCTGCAGACATTTGCACTCAGGTTTATTAATCCACAAATATCAGAAATAGTAAAGAGGGCATCAGATATACATACCATTCTCTTACCGCATGAAATCAGTTCATATTCTGTTTGCTTAGAAGGGATGCAATTCAGGTGTTCCATGGAACAAACATGGACCAATTCTGAATAATGTAACCCTCATGATAATTAATAAGGCCCAATATAACAAGAAAACCAGAACATGAGGGTTCAATACGTAGAATATTATACACTTTGAAAGAATTATCAAGAATGCACCTGCATCAATATTACGTCTGTATAATCCTGGCGAAATCTGTAATCATAATATTATAAAACCTTCAGACAAACCTCATATTTACAAATGATACATCCATAGGCATCAAAATTAAATGAAATGTGTTTTTGTTTCCTTTTCCGTTTTTTGAGAAATACAGCTTCTTTCTGAGAGCCTTCTCTCACCCGAAATAAATACTCAGTAATTCAAACGTATTTTTCAATGGAAGACAGAAAATCCACATCCTTTTTCTTTCCATTTCAGCTTCTCCAATGCACTATCAAATGTAGCAACAGAGGGTTAAGCGGAATGACCCAACCATTGAATACTGCGCGCTTTGTTTCTTAGGCCTTAGTCTACAAGTCAAGTTTAAATAAATCTCTTCAATCTACTTTGGATTCTAAGTAAAGGAATCATCATTTGAATTACTCATGTTGGCAAAGCACTGCAATATACATTCCCCACTTTATTTCGGTACCGGTCAATAAAGTCGAACAATCTAGAAACGGTTTCGATGGGTAATACAGCTGGGCAATTTAACTAATGTACCATTTGTTGCCAAGTCAGCAACTACCCAAACTAACAACATCATCTTCATCATGGTATGCATTTTACTGAATGCAAAGAAAACTTAAAGTTAGCGGCTTGCAATCGGATTCTAAAACCTCATAATGCGGCTTTCACTTTTAAAGAAGTGTTCAACGACTGCGCTGGTGTTATAAGGAACATAGAATTTCTGTTTTCCACTTTACTGTTTCAATCTAGAATAATGGATTTCTACGTTATCTGATACAGCCAGACTCATTATCTGCGGCTGAAGAAAGAAGGGACGTCCACCATAGAAACACGGCAGTAGTCGCGCGGAGCCCAAGGGCTGGTGATGCGGCTATTATATATCCGAAGAATATAGATCATTGCAGATCTTTTGATGCTTTTCCTGCGGCCTGGATCCCCGCCCGTAATGGTTGACAAGTAAAACAAGGTAAGAAGCCTATAGATATAACCTTGTAAGCTTTAGACCAAGGCGAAAGTGGTCATCATTGTTCCCACTAAAAAGCAACTTGTAATCTGGGTTCATTGTTTTTGGTAGCTTTACCATCCACTTCATCATTTCCACTTTCACCTCCAAAGTCATCAAAAACCTTTTTTGTTTGTGATCCATCGGTAGCACAACAGAATCATATCAATTTAAGTATTCAAAATATAGACTAAAAATGAACTATGACCAGGTTGGAGATTCTATTAACGTTTTAACATTTTAAATTCCAAAATATAGACTAAAATGAACTAGCATGACCAGGTTGGAGATTCTATTAACGTTTTAACATTTACAAGACAAATTGGTATAAACTTGCTCTCTTCCAGGGGAATAAGATGTAGTCAGGGCTTAAATCAAAATAGTCAGTCCCTTTGTTTGATGGAAATGCTTAGGTGCCGTATTCCCTGTTTACTTCTGGGACCCTGAAGCAAATGGATCTAGAGTGTGTTGCCCTATGAGGAGGAGTCTCCCATTAGAGGTCAGGTGAGACAATTGAAGCCACTGCTTTTGTGCACTAACTGCTACATGGACCATACTTCCAGTTAAATTCCTGCATTAAGTTGTTTGTTGCAGATACGTTTTCTGGTCTGGAAAGGGCCGGTATGAAAACAAAAAGCGATACAGTCTAATGGCAGAACTTGCAGGCCCATTCTGAGCAATCAACCCAGGCTTGGCTGCTTGGCCAATCTCAATCTCAGCTGTTGAGAGGGAGACTCTAAACGGTTTTCTAGCAGATGCAATAAAACCAGGGCATTGAGATGAAACTATCATTACTAGTATTAAGGTAATGATCGCTGTAAAACTGCAGACCTGTGGAAAACTTTTTTCTGGAATAAGCCCGTGTAGATCTAGATCATGCGAGAATGAGCTTATTACTTTCTTGAAAAAATGTACCTTTAGTCCTAATGGCTGATTAATACCAAAAGGACAAGGGAAAGCGAATGCCGACCCGGTTTTCAAATTGCTGAAAAAAGTCCATATGAAGGGGCAAACTAAACCCTACTGTCTATAAGAAATCTACAGAATACTATTATTATTCTAGACTAATATCATTAAAAAACCAAGTAGACATTTCATTCACTAATGTGCCAGTAAAACCTTCTAAAAAGAACCATCTGGACATTTTTTGTTTGCTAATGTGCCAGTGATAGAACCTTATCTTTGCAGCTGTCCAGCAATAGCAGAAAGGCCTTTTGTGAATAATCGCGTTTCTGCTGATAATGCAAGATACTACCCAAATTATTTTATATTTAGCAGCATGTAAAAAGCCAAACTCACCTTCTGAGGAAGGAGGAGATAACTAACAACGGCGTTCAGAACTTAAGTGCAATACTCCTCAGAAGCAAAGAACAAGTATCTGTTGCATCCAATCTCAAGAACAATCTAACATGGTACAATAAAAATCTCTAGCGATTGTGCATTCTTGCCATTATTCAAAGGTTACTTGTACTTGAAAGGAAAGACAGAACAAAGTTGCATGTAGTAATGACTTGGTTGTAGAATAGGTGAATCCTTGGTCCACGAGAAATATGAAACATCTGAAACAGCTGCAAGAATTTGGTTGGTTCCAACTTTTCATTGTTTTTAGTGATTATATCCCTTGTCTTCAAAACATGGTTTTAGCTGCCAAAACAACTGCATGATGAGTAAAGTCCGATGTTCACACCTTGACTAACCAACCAATAAACACATACAAGTGAAGAATGTATGCATCCATAAATTCTTCCTTGGCGTGTGTGGAAATGATTATAGAACATCCTGATAGCTGTTGCCTGCTCATAGCATAACCAGCAGAAGTAAAGATTTTCAATGCTGGCAGAAGATGATGTGGGAAAAAAGGTCACAAGCGATAGAATGCATTTTTATTATGTTGCAGCAACAACTTGAGGAAGCAAAAAAAAAGGAAGAATAATAGAAGCAGGAAACTTTATTATCTGCATAAGACTTACATAAAACAAAAAACTGGCATTGTTCTTCAGACATGAAATTGCCCCATTTAGTTGCTGCCTGAGCTACATGATCTTCCCAATGCTTTCTAAGCCGTGGCTTTACTCCATACTTCACAAGCTTTTTTTCTCCACCTATGAGATATCAATCAGCATAAGAACCCTTTGACAATTAGGGGGATTGCATCAGGGATCTTTGGATTCCCTGTAGTGCTGCATACCATACATTATTGTATGGGAAACAAACAATATCACCTGTGGCAATGGAGAAGGCTTCCTCCCCAATGAGCATTAGCAAATCCTGATGCTGGAAATTTCAATTTAAACTTCACCTTCAGTTCAGTCTTGAAATTTCTTCTTCCGTGACTAAATAAAGCTAAGATGTGCTGGAAAAGAGCTGAAAAGTGATAAAAACATGAAGATTATCCAGGGGGGGGTCATTCATATCAGTTTCTAGAATGCTGCAAATGAACATTGCTATATTTTCCATTAAACTGCACATAAATACTACAAGTTTTTGTGCTCAAAAGAACAATCAGCGGGAGCAGAGGCTGTGAATCTGCGATTAAGTTCTCACCAATGCCTTGCTCTTCATCTGACTGTCGTCAAGTTCTGCATCAGCATCTTCATCTTCAAGTTGTCTACGCCTACTGACCTGACCTGTAGTAAGAGGCCCTTGTTAATCAAGGAAATGTACATTGTAAACATGAAAAAAAGAGGATCACCATCTCTGTCAGCATTTTGTCATTTTTCTTCTTCCTGATCATCTTCCTTATCCCAGCAACATCTAAATCCTCAGTTTCGCTATTTGGATCACTGCCATTTTTCTGCATCCTCCCGCTTTCTTCACTACCATCCCCATCGTCTTCATCATCACTACAGGGCTGCATTCTGTGTGCATTATATATCCACAGGACAAAGATAATTAGCTAACTTAACCTACGATATTTTGAACTTTGTAGACTCAAAATTATATCACCTTTGGGCATATGCCTGTGCAAATGCCCCTCCCTTTGGATTGCAATGATTGCAAAGGGCAACATAAGCTGATGCTCCATCTATTTCAACAATTTCTTCTGAACCTCCATCACCACGTTCTTCATCGCTTTCGACATCTTTTTGATCTACAGGATAGCGCAGCCAGAAAAACGCGGAACTCAGTGTAAATTAAGGACCATGACAAGAGAATGACAATGACAACTTACGAGTTTCTGGTGTTTGGGCTGCCGTTATAAAGCGACGATTCTGCGTACGAGGCAATCTACGCTTTAGTCCGGCCATAAGATTGCTCGGGGTTCAAGCTTCAATTTTCTAGGGTTTTGCCCGCGCAGATACAGGACATGGTGGCGATGGGTTTAGGCTGGGTTCACGTGCAACCATGGCTGTGTAAAAGGCTCGCCCTTTTACACAGACCTGCCCCCTCTCCTTAGGTTTTATGTTTAAAACAGTCATAAACGAGGCTCGTAACACCCTCGGGCAGGGTGTTAAGGGGAAGATAACGTCCTAGCCCTCGAGCGTGAATGGGAATAAAATTTTCGGTATGGCCATGGCCAAAATGTCTCCGCATGCCCGAGCCATTTTGGCCATGGCCATGTGTATTTCCATAACACCCCCAGGGCGTTATCTACCCCACGGGGCCTGGGTAAAACAAGGCCCCTCTCCATCGATGCCAATGGTTGCATGTGAATCCACTTAATTTTTTAGCACTTTTGCATAAACGCCCGTCCAGGGCTTCCAGCATTTTGAGACTAGGTATCCACGTTGTAGCCATGTGGGTATTTTTACCACATGTTTTGACCCTTTGACCACATCTACGGACATGAAAATTAGAGAAAATTCAAGTCGGTTATACTTTTCATTCCATGCATCGACCATAAAAAGGTGCTCAAAGGGCGGAGGCATAGAGACACAATAACTTTGAGGCGATATTTTTATGAACTTATACCATAAGTGGGGAACGAAGAAGCCCATGTATTAGTTTTCTTTGGACTTCACCAACTACTCGGCAGATAAACTTGATTTCTTTGTTGAACATACTTGGAAGAAGAAGAGTTCTGGATCTCACAATGCAAGATCGATTGATGCTCGATAAATTAATGATCTCACTACCTTCTCCAAAACTGCTATTACTATATTTACATTTTGACAATATTAAAAATCGGGACTATAGTTCCACGATTTTTCTTTTTACATATGGTGTGATCTATATTATCAAATCAAGTATACCTGCATGGTGTACTATATGATGTAACTTTGAGATATGAATACTAAGTTTCACCTTACCATAAAAAAAAAAAAAAAAAAAATTAGGGAAGGAGGAACTCCGACCTATTTTCTCTGGATGATGCATAGCAGTTTAGTTTGTCCATGGAGGCCGCGTTACATCTTTAGAAGCTACTCGCACTATCCTTTCCTACAAGCGGCGAAGCAAAGGTTAAGATTTGAGTTCCAAAAAATATGCGAATATAAATGGTCATTTCACGAAATTTGGAATTATGAATACCATAAAAATCCAGCATCTTCCCTAAATGCTTCTCTTCATATCCTTATGCAAGGTTTGAAAATTGCAAGCCATTTGACATCTTTAACCTGATAAATTGTTTGTGGTAAGTTTGCAAATTGATGATGAAAAGCAATCTTGTTTGCTCAAAGTGGCAATATAGTTAGGTCTTGCTTTGTTATTGATATGCATAGACAGACAACCCGGGGACTCCATTACCTGCACGTTTTTTTTTTTTTTTTTGGGGGGGGTAATGTTGTGCATTTATCTTCACTATTTTTGTATAATGTGTGTAAATCCGGTGAAATGTATGTATAAATGGAGAATCATATGGATGTAATTTGATGAAAATGTCAAAAATGTGCAAATATTATGGAGGAAACATTTATATTGTATTGAAATGGAATTTATGGACTTGACGGAGTACTAAAGTCCTTATTTTCAATGGTTGATATTTTGATGATGTGTCGTGAATATAGAGGAGCATGGTAGTTGCAAGAAGTTTAGATGGCCTAGATTTGATGTTGAGATGGCAAAATCTAGTGTTTATGGTAGTTATAATTTAGATCTAGGGTTGTGATTTGCCTAGATCTGGTGGCTAGGATCAAGTGCAGTTTTGTATAAGTTAGCCAAAATTCATGTAGAAGAGAGGCCCAATTTTGGAAGACGACAAAGTTGAATAATATTACGTTGAAGTATGATATTTTGAGTATGATTATGTGATTCTCTCATGTGCTATTTCAATTTCTCTAATCTCAAATAAAAATTAATAAATGGTGCAAGAATTTATGATGGTATGAACTATGTTGGTGATGTATGATGCCCGGGTAGAGTGAGGCTTAGCCTATCTCATATATCCCGAGATTTGCTTCAGTTCTTTGGTCTTGACTTTGCCTTGGGTGCGTTGATCAAGCTAACAAAGGATTCGGGTGAGACTGCAATCTGCCCAACCTCAATCACCTGGGCAAACTCCTGCACCACGAATGGCAAACTCTCTATGAACGACTTGTGTTTGGATAAGAGATCAACAATGGATCGAATGAATCAGAAATAGCTGGTAGACTAGTAGGGACTCGGATTGTCGATAGGCTGGTAGAATTCTCATGGACATGTTAGAGCTCATGGCCAGCACGAAAGCTACCTCCAATTCACTTACTTTCTGGAAGCATTGCTCTCAACTCATCGTGCTCCTCGACACGAGATTGGATGCAATCACGCATTTGGAATTGGATTTCCAGCCAGATGAATTCCCAATTGCTGATCCAAATCTAACTGATTAAATTGAAACTAAGAAGAATAATGATGATCTAGTTTATACAAGAAAGTAGACCCAAGAGAAAGAATTTAATTGAATTGACTTAATTTTTATCGTCCGCAAAGACCAATTGGCCTATGGGACCCAAATAAGGAATACACCAAATGTATTGCTGCTACGGTTAAAAACCCCCTGCCTTGAGGGATTTTTTAGGGTCCAAACTCTAGAGGCATCAAAATGCATCTCATCATAAAAAAGATGAAGTGTGGAATAAAAGTTGTTTAAGTTAGTCTTTGGTCATGGCTTTTTACTCATTGTATCTCTACACACTCAATGGATCTCAAAGATAGCTCTGAGGTGTCTCTTCTTAAAGCATCTCCACCATTTTTTTTTCTGTGAGTCCATCCTTCAAACAAGTCACCACGAGTTATGCACGTGTCTGCAACTTTTCCCTTAGCAAATCCAAGGTCACTCCGGGGGTCACTCCTCTGCCCTCATCAGCCATTTCAAAGCACCATTTACTATCTCCTCTTCCTCCTCCCGTATCAAACCCTTTGAAATTTCTCCAAATTCTCCTCTGTTTGACCATTAAGCCAATTCCTAAGTATTGTGACAGGAATGCCAAAATGAGCAGCAACGTTTATGATGGAAAGCATGCCATCATCAACTGCGTCTATTGCCTCATTCATTTGCTTTAGAGTCCATGAACCTCTTTCCACGGACCTCACTCTCTTTCCTCCTAATGAGGTGTTAACAGACTGGAAATGAAGCTTCAACATTTTTTCTTTGTTTCTAAGAGGTTTTGGAATGGGGAGAATAAGAGCTACAGGAGGAACAATACCTCTTTTTAGTTGCATCTTGCTTGTGCAAGTAAGAGTTTAAAAACAAACAAGTAGAACAACAGTGGAATTAGAATCAAACTGGCATGAGCAATTCTGGCCTTATAAACCCAGCCTAAGAATTTCAAAATTGGAGGAGGGAAAGATCTAACCTGGAGGAGAAAAGATTTGAGGGCCAATTCTGTAGCCAAGTAGATGATCCTCTATGATAAGATGAAATCAATGGGTCCTAGTGCAGCTCCATATACACGAAATCTGCAAGTACAAAGAGGGAACCCTGAATCAATTTTGATTAGACAAATATGGAGAGAATTTAGGTGGAGTTTCAGACCTTGGCTGCAAAAATCTGCTGTGAAGAGTTTGAGGCTCTTAGGGAATTCGATCTTGCATAAAACCATTGCAAACACCCCAAAGAAAAAACCCTATTGCTGAAAACGCATCCCTAATGGTTGGTATGACACATGCGAATATGCTAGATTGGTGAAAAAGCAGGATATTTGTGAATATTTTGGCATATACCTAGAATATCCCGCATTCTCACATAAGCGAGGTCCTTTGGGGCAACCCAAAAAGCAAAGAAAGCAAAGGAAATTGTCGAACAACAATGGTCTGGTTTAGGGTCATGTGATATTAATACGGTGAGTAGCAATGGCAACCACCTTTGGTGTAACTAACACGACATTTATGACTTGCAGTAAAAATGCGGGGTAATGTTTATCCACGTTGTGGTACTGATATGCTTCTTCACGCGAGTCAAAAGGAGGCCAAAATAGAAACTCTGCAGGTGGTAGACATTTGCTAAAATCACTGCTCAACCGCCGCATCCGAAACACTATAAATTCTCATTTCCCAAACTCCCAAAGGCATTGTGAAGTAGTTCAGTTAGCAGCGATGAAGGCTCTTGTGTTGATAGCAGCGGCACTTCTCCTTGCGGCACTGGCGAACGCTGAAGCGCAAGTGCATAATCAGACTGAAAGCACGGCAGCAGACCAGAATCAGACCATCCCGGATTCCGTCAAGGAAATCCCACAGGCCGCTGCAGAGCATGGCGTTTCCGGCCAAGACGTCTCCTTTGACGATGATGCCGAAGCAGATTCTGGGCCGGAAAATAATTTTATGCCGGACGACACTTTTGAGCAGGAAAATCTTTACCACGGTGACTCTAGGTTTGGATTTGGACCTTGGAGAGGTGGTTACCGTGGTCATGGTTGGGGCCCTTTCCGTGGAGGATGGCGACGTCGTTGGGGTTGGGGTTGGGGAGGTCGACCTGGTTGGGGCTGGGGTGGTCACTGGTGATTTGCTCTCTTGTGTTAAATATGTTGCTCCCCTTTCGTGTACATTTTTATTTTCGTGTTAATAACATGATTTTCTAGTTCCATCCTCATCATTCTGTCTGTTCTGTATGTTTTGGACCACCTTGTTCTCGTCTGCTTGAGTTTGGTGTTTGGTTTTAATGCCATTCTCTCTGTTTGAGTTGAATGGCACTCTGTAACATGTAAGTAACCAGAAATTTGGATGAACATATTGAAATTTACTTAAAAGGCCTTTAAGGTAACCAGAAATCTGGCTGAACATATTGAAATTCAAATAATCTTGTTATTAAGGCCTTTATATGCATGATGAGATAGTCCAGGAAAATCAAGCTCAAAATTAAGCTATTGCTATATAGATAGTATTATCCTCTCTTTGTGGCCGTTACCTTTCTACTAGCTATTCGCAATTCTAGATGTAGACAAATTAATTACTATAGTTCTAGGTACAAATTGATATGTCTCTCTTACTTTAGGTATTTACCTTAGTCTTCAAATTTGAGCATGAGTGAGCTCCAAAGCTTACCTTTATACAGATCAGATGCAGGATAGGCATCAACAAAAATGAACGTGATGCCTGAGTACAATTCGGGTTATGCACAGCTTGCATATATTGGTTCACGAGTTTCCAAAGTGCATCATAAAGCATGATATTATAACATCTATAGAAGAGTTTATTCATTGTATGCCAAAACAGCTGGACGAAACATTGCAAACCAAAACATGGTGTGGAATGTAATGACCAGGATTGGTTAAGGATGACGTGCTTTGAGAACATGGTGCATAAGTACTTAAAGCATCAGGATCTGCTGCAGCACCATCTGCATATATAAGAAACAAAGAAAATCAAACAATATAGAACCATGTTGTCCCTTTTAAGACGTCAAACAATTAGTTCAGCCCCTGCACTAGAAGATATCATGGCCATGCTCTGTAACACCTTAATCAAACGTCATAGACACAATCACTCCACGCCTTTAATTTTCATACAGCTGTTTGGTTTGGTTATGGTCTTCAAACTCCTGCTTCCTCAATAGTTGTACAATATTAGACATCCTTACAAACATCTCTTGCCCTGCCTAAGAATAATGCTTGTTTTAACCATCATGTTGATCAGATTATGAACCCTTTATCTCTGTGCACCCCATGATGTCTAATTAACATTTTTTTAAAGGCTTACGCATATCCAACAAATATGATGTCTTTCTTCATCAGTACTGGTGGGAGGTCCCAGCTGATCTCTAGAATCTGGTCCTTATGTCTGCATATGCCGGGCATTCACCAAGCATGTGCTTTTTGTCTGCTATTTTTCTAATATCACATATTCAAATTATTAAAGATAACGATATGATGGGTTGTTTGATTCGTGCTATCTCAAGGAATTATGAAATCTGAAATAAAGAAACAACTCGCCTATCAGAATCGATCTCAGTCATAATACTCTAGAAGCCATTCTTGAAGAATTGAAAACCTTTCTTCCACTTCCTGAGGTGTGTGACAGGATAATCAAAGGGACCTAGCTGATGTAGGCCCATCAAAAGTCTTTGGACTTCGACAATCCACCAAGGCACCTCATGGTATCAAGCAGCAAGGAAAAGAGATAAGCATAATAGGCAACATCTGTTGCAAGCACAATATCAAACCCTTCACATCCTCTTCTAATTATCATTTCTCCTCTTCACCCCAACAAAGTCTTGCTCACAATCATCCTTATACCCACTACTTTGGCAATTGGATTGTTGTCGATATAAGAATACTAAGTAGTAAAAGTGCCCAGCGTTGTTGGTTGTTGCAATTTTCAGTAGGAATTATCTCTTGTATCTGTTGATTTTATTAGTTTGGGATTTTTAGGTTTGGGCAACAAGTTTTTTGGATTTCCTGAGATTTTAAATCGTTTACAGGCCGATAAAAAATTCCGATCATCCAAAAATTGTAGAGAATTAATTTGATATAATTTGGTGTTTTGGGATTTCATGGATTTGGATTTGCGTAACCCAATCCTTGCTTGTCCTCCGTATGTTTGCCACTGTTGCTCAGACCATGTTGCTCCTCAGATTCATCTCTATCTCGCCGATCCGTCATCTACCTTCTAGCTCGATGCATTTTTTCCTTCCTTAGCTTTCGAACGAGCCCATTTTCTGGCCATTTTGGTTTCTATATCTGCCTTGCTAGATCAACCCCGAAAATTCATCATACGTTGGAGCTTTAGAGTGCTTTAGCATCCTTTATTGACCTATGGTTTGGCGTTTTAGAGGCCAATGGTAGAATTCATTCATTGTGGTGAGAAAATTCTTTATTCTTTGTGATTACAGAGTTGCAGAATGCACGGCTGAGGAAAATCAGAGGACCCAAACCGAGGCTTTTGAGTTTTAATACAAAAATTGTGCCACTGTAATTTGATGGCATTCTGCAAAGATTTTGACGAGACAAAAACCAAATTATCAAGGAAGGAAGGAAGGAAGTTCCACGGAGGCCAACTGGCCTATGAGACAGTTAGACATACAATATATCGGATAGTATCCAAACACAAAGGAAAACCACAAAAGCCCTATACAATGCTGGGACGAAAAAACCCCATGTGGGAGGAAAAACCCTTGTAGTAGGCGTTCAAATTCCCTATCTGGGCGCTCAAATTCCCTGTGCTGTAAGGGATTCTCTGACGTTGGAGACTTGCAGAATGTAGGACGCGAGACGTGCAACCATTGGCGAAGCCAACAGTTGATAAATTGCTATCTCAGAGCATCTGAGATCGGCATGAGCGGCTCGGATGTGTGCATATGCCGGACACTCCTGTAGAGCATGGTGTTCATCTTCTACTATCTGCATGTGACAACACTGGCATAATCTCTCATGCCGGGGGATTCCCTGCCCTCCATCCGTACCCCAGACGCCTGTCTCAATTCTGAGATGGTGGGACCCTGTTTTCATTGCAGTTATGGCTCTCCGTTTCTTGGTAGAGATGTGTGCCTTCAAATATTGGTGGGGGCCATGTTCAAGCGACGGATTAACCTGCGTGTGGTAGTGCTCTGTTTTGGGCTTTGTAAGAGTGGGCACATTCCACAGAGAGGCAGCAAAGCGCTCATTCAAATGCAGCTATCCGGCATATCCATAATCTGTTGATAGTCTATGGACCATCTTGCGAACCACCCATTACAATGCTCCTGCCACACTCTCTTCAGTCGTTGCGGCCCTTGTGCCAATAACAGAGCCCGGGAGGGAGACATTGTGCATCCATTCTGTCAACCTTATGGAAATACGCAAGGTGCATGTGCATAGCAGAATGCTGCAGGGGCGAAAAGCCAGTCTCATACAGCAAAATCGGATATGGCACCGTGTCCTTGACGCCTAGGCTGTATGTCAGGAAGGCCTTCTGTACCCTCTCTAGCTTATCCCAAGTGCTCTTGCTAATCGATGGCCCCCAGACCTCTACCCCATACAGTAATACCGGTTCAACGAGTGCTCGGAACAGGTGTGCTTTGCGTGCCCAATCGCAGAGATCTATTCTGTAACAGCTATTCTGCATTGCATACAGGGCTTTCCATCCCACGTTGAGCCTTCTTTCTACACAGTCATCCCATAGCATGTTAGCAGAAAAATCGATTTCCAGATACTTAAAGGTCCTTATAACTTCCATCCTTTGTCCTCTGTAATAGAAGTCTGGGATATCATGCTGCGCAGATAGGATTGGCAACAACTTGGTTTTCTACTGACTGACTGTCATTCCTGCTATGTCACAGAATCGACTGAGAGCATCCAAATGTTCCTGCATACTCCTAGCTGTATGGGACAATAAGCCCAGATTGTCTGCATAGAGCAACTGTTTTATTGTATATGCCTCTGGCAACTGCGGGCCACCACCTCCATGTTCTTGCATCCAGGTCTCCAACTTTAACGGACATCCCTGTTTAACACCTATGGTGCTATTCACCCGGTGACTTGACGCAGACAAAGTGGCATATATTTCGTCATAGAGCCGGTAGATGGCATTCTGCAAATCCTATGGGACATGTAGCTCCTGCAAGCGTTGCCACAACAGGTCCCGAGGGACCATATCATATGCCGTCTTAAAATCCACGAGCAAGTACTATCTGTCGTTGAAGAATGCTTATATTTGGTCTTGCACAAATGGTGCATATGCTTAGATTCCCTTTTTTTTTAGAATGTGATGAAAACCATCAATTCTGTTTAGATGGGTTTCTGAGGATCTGTTTTATTTGCCATCTTGCATGCTCTATGGCTTGTTACTTTAGTATTCACAAGGGCATGGCAGAGGTTTTCGGATTAGAGCGTTTTTAATGACAAGCATGTGGCTCATATACAGGAGGTCTCCAAAGAAAGGGATTACTGTTGAGCATGACGTTTTTGGTCAGCACAAGATGAGAATGGTTGGAAATTTCTATTATTCAGCATTTGAGAATGTTTTTGAAGAGGTCAGTAATAAGTCCTTTCTTCCTTGCAAATCATATCAAGGCTATGCACTTCCTTGCAAAACATATCAACCATGTTTGTTAATAGAGGGCAAAAACTAAATAACAGATTGCTGCATCAATAAATCTAAACCTATCACGTCATGTTGCATAAGTGCCCCTTTCACTGTGAATAAGCTCTCATATTTTAGCTCAAAAAAAGGACATGTGATTTTTCTTTATAGAATGCTTCAAGGCAAGTGGTTGCATTCTTTTTATTGGCACAACTTCGTAAGCATTTTGCTATGGTACTTCCATTGTGACATTTCTACACATGAACAAAATTTTCTGTTTCCTACACAAATACATTGCATGTCTGAAGTTAGGTATATGGAACATTTACCTATTTTGCTTGCTTAATGAATGATTTCTTCATATTCTTTTTATATATTGCATTCCTTTCCACCCACTTGCATATCTGAAGTAATATTGTGCAGGTGGCCGGAACCTTGGCTGCCTAGAAAATACTTAACCTAATTTGTTGTAAAGATGATGCTAGGAAAATGCATTGGTTGCTCATTTTTCTTCGATAGAAAAAATTACTCGATAAGAATTGCATCCACATATTTTAGACATGTTGTAGCAAATTATTAGGCATCCTAATATTTACACATCAAATATGATGCCTAATAATATATTCTAAGTTCAACACCAAGATGGCTTGCAGAAGCTATTTCTACATCTTATTGGAGAAATAACGAGGTTTTTTAATTGTCAAAGCTCTCACCTGCCTCACTCAAATCCTTTTTTTTTTTTTTGAAGGACGTCAAGCTTTATTCACCAACTAGAAACCAGAGCAACATAAATGCAAAGACAGGATTATAACCCCAGTGGACAAACCGATCCAACTGAGCACAACCACCTGCCTATGCAAAAGAATGAATCTGAAGGTAAGTATGCCAGATCAGTACTTTCTTCTCTTGATCAAGAGAAGAACAATTGTAAGCCATAACAATTTTATCTTGCGCCCACTGAAGAACAACCTCATCTGCAGTATCTATGCCCTTAAAGATAAACAACCTCCTTCTCTTCCAGATTGACCATAAAAGCCACCCGGTATGCGAGATGAAAAGCTTCGTTTCGTTGTTTGGGCCAAGCATCGGGATAGATAGCAAGCAAAATTTGCCGGGCTAGATCGAGACGTGCCAAAAAGGGTCAACAACCAAGACCATGCCTACTTAGAAGCCTCTCACACAAGAAAAACAATGCTCAATACTCTCAACCCTTTGTTGGCATAAAGGGCGAGCTCCGAAAACCGATTATCCATTTTATGGACTAACCTTGTTGACTCGAGGCATCTATGGATCACTTGCCACCACAAAACTACTACTTTGGGGTGAAGGCGACTTATCCCATACCCATATCCAAACACTTTTCCATTGTGGGCGAGGGACTGAAGATGCCATCTATTAGATGGAGGCGGGATTTCAAATGCACAAGCAATTTATACACAGAAGACACAAACCCACCCTGGCCGGATATCCCGATGGCAACCCCATATGACTACCTCAATGCGGGACCACGAATCCTGTGGCAACAATGCAACAATATGATTCCAGTTACTCATTCCCATCTCGCACAACAAGAACTTTGTTCTAAATGCTTCCCATGACATGAGATGATCAGACTCATACCAAGCTGCAATAGTATTGATACCAGCTGCTACCCATCGTCGTTGTGTCTTTGGATGAACAACCACACTTAGAGGCACATTCTCTGGAGTGTCCTGCAAAGGAATCCACCAGCATGGAGTGGACAACCCAAGACATGCCTCGGGATTAATATGGAAAGAGAGACCGACAAAGGTCCCAAGTCAAAGCAACCCCTTTAGAAAGGGAGAAGCATTAGGATACGGATGCATATGATAAAGCAAAGCCCAAGGAAGGAGGGGCTTAATGGAAGCCTTATGAAATGGGAGACAATGCTGAATCGACTGCACCAACAACCTCAGGCCAGGAGAATCATCCTTACCAATGAAAATCCTCCAAATGAACTTTGATATCATCACCTTGCTTTGGAGGTGAAAATCCAACATACCAAGACCACCAGCTGCCTTAGGTCTAATGCATTTCGCCCAAGCTACCTTGACCACTGCTCCTAACTCATTTCCACCCCAAATAAAATTTCTGACGATACGCACAATCTCCTCCATCTTACAACTGCCCGGAGCTAGTAAAAGCGAGTATCATGTAGACATGAGTATTACTAAGAACACATTTAGCCACAAATTCTCTACCGGGCATGGACCGGTTTAGTCAGATTCCACCAAAACAAGTGCTTTTGCAACCCACTAATGATTTCATCCCAAGCATCTGAAGCAGAGACATGAATTCCAACCGGGATACCAAGCAACTTTGTGGTATTGCCATGCGAAGAATCTTCCAAGGATAGTCCAAAATACGTGGAGGGATGGGACCGCCCAACGTCCACAAAGTCAGTACATTTTGCCACCCTACAAGAACTCCCCGATGCTAAGGAGAATGTGTCTAATAATAGCTTAGCATTACGAAGATTCTCGACCTCGGCAATTAGGAACAAAAAAGTGTCATCGGCATATTGGTTACATACCTCTTGAGAACCATCGTCCATTGGGAGGCCTTGAATAACGCCATCTTGGGTAGCCACGGAGAAGAGTCTGACAAGACTTCGCCACAATTGTGAAAAGCAAGGGTGCTAAGGGACAACCCCGTCAATTCCTCTACCCACTACAAAAATATCCGATGGCTCATGCGGAAAAGGACACGATGATCCGGCTGATGTATGGAGCTTCATGACATTCCTTGTGAATGACTCCCCAAACCCAAGTGCAAGAAGACACTTCTCCAAGAAGCCCCAATCAACACTATCGTAGGCTTTAGCAAAATCAAGCTTAAGATACATTTGCTCTATGACCACGTGAATCGGGCCCAATATATTCCTTCATATCGGCCAGCCCACGTTGTTGAGAATACAACGACGAGGGAGAAAGCCGTTTGTGTTGACGAGATAGCGTCCCAAGATGTCTCGGACTCTTTCGCCCAATGTCTTAGCAAAGATCTTGTACACGTAGGAAAGCAATGTAATAGGTCGCCCGGTCCGAGAAATAGTCTTGGGTTCCTTGTTCTTTGGAATGAGAGAGATACAACTCAGATTCAAAATCTTATCAAGGCTCCTAAATCTCTAAACTCACAAAAGGCATCATATATGTCATCCTCCAACCAAATCCAAAGACTTCCGAAAGAATTCAATAGGAAAGCCATCAAGACCCTGGGCATTTATCCCTTTTCAAGAGAGCCACACGCTTTTAAGTCCTCCTTCACAATATTAGACTCCAGAAGCAACCTCGCTCTTCAAAACAATCGACGCACCTTAGTCAACACAGCCAATTGCATGTCCTTCTGAAAGGGCAATGGGTGTCGTGCAAAGAATGAAGAAAAGTGATGATGAAGATACTGCTTAAGATTCACCGGATCGGAGATAAGAGCACCATCTGGCAGCACCAAAGAATGTATAGAAGTGGCGAGTTTCCTTCTTCTTTGCGACCGCAAAAGAACCGGGTACATCTATCACCGCCCTTTGAACCATCGCAACCACTGCCTTCACTTTGGCTTCATGAACTTTTACGGTTTCTATAGCCTTGATCTGAGATAATAACTCCTTTTCTCGACTCCATTAGTATGGCCAATGAGCCGAGTACTTCTAATTCTCGGTACAATGCGGTCAATAGCCCTCTAGCTTCAGCAGCTCTGACTCTCCCATATTCTTTTGCAAATGACTTCACTGCAGACAACGCTGCAACAACCCCAGACATGCCCCTACGAGGTGAGAAGGCCCGAGACCAAGCCCGACTACAGCCAACTTTGAACTCATCATCCTCCAGGTACTTGCAATTAAGCTTAAAGTAGGTCCTGGTAGGTCGATGACAATTAGCCACATCATTAGTTAGAAGTTGTGGATTATGATCAGACACAGAGCTATCCAGAAGATTTGAGCGACGAAAATCCGCTAGCCGAGCAGCTGCACAAGTATTAAAGTATCCTCTATCATGCCTTGCATAAGCTCACAAAGCTCTGTCCAACCATTACACCACGTAAAGGACCGATCACCATCAATCTCCATAAGTCCCACCATCATGTAAAAGGCGTAGCCATTGCTCTCGCCGAATCCTTGCACCACTTGAGCCGCGACCACTTCTATCTCTTTCCAACTCGACCATATTGAAGTCGCCAACGCGAGCAACCATGCAACATTTTGTCCAAGCCGGAGAACTTTACTCCCTCGAGTTGCCCACAAAGCACCACGACGACGAGGTCTATTATGAGCATACACATTTATCAAACCCATTCTTGGCCCTTATCTTTCCATTTGATTATTATCCACTTGCTTAACCTATCTGCTTGAGTAAAAGTGACATCCACAGATGACTTCCATGCGATAAGCACACCAGCCTTAGATGCATCGGCAGGCAGACACCAAGACATTATAGTCCCGGTCCAAATACATTAGCTACTTTATGTACATCACCGCGGCGGCATTTATGCTCTTGGAGGCAACAAAAGGTCGTGAGAAAACTTAGGCGGGTAAAGAGACAACCCTTCTTTTACTTGGGGAAGAAGCCACTCCCCTCACATTCCAAGACAACAGGTTCATGTGGCCAAAATATTATGCTCCACCTCCATACCAATAGAGCCAGCCTCAACCATGTCCATCTCGCATGGTTCTGAAGGGAGGTCAGCCCACCTCGCCCCGAAATTGGCAAGGGGAGCCTCCTCTGTTCCACCCTTCCATTGTTTTGTTCAAGCACTCGGTGAGGGAGAGCCTCCTCTCTCTGCTCTACCCCCCCATTATTTTGTTGGGTAACTGGCAAGGGAGAGCCTCCTCTCTGCTCCACCCTTCCATGCAAATTATCAGAATCGCTCATGACATGTGACACATGTTGACTAGCCTTATTGCGTGCAGCTCTTTTCCAATTAACATTTGTCCATCCCTCTTGGGCATTTTCATGATGTTCTTGAACACTTTCATGCCGCTCTTGCAATTCCTGGATCTTCTGTAACTTAGCCCTAGCATCCTCTTCAAAAGCGGGAGTATGCACAATCTTCTGTGGGATAGTGGTTTTAGCAGCAGATGGAGTAGCAACAACAGAGGTCGCAGTAGCATTGGCAGAAGGGACAACAGAGGGTAATGGAGACACAACAGAGGTAGGAGGCACAGAGGAAGAAGGGACCATTGCGAGGCGATCTCTTTTAGCAAAAAATTTGCAAATAAAGCAAGTTGAGGAAATAAATCAGCAAGTTTGAGGGCCATTGAGCAACCGCAAAGCATACTTCGAGAAAGATAGGGCCACTTTTTCACAACCACCTGGTCGGGGAAGACCGACGACGGAAGGAAGAGAAACACAAATTTTAGCACCATCAACAATAGAATGGGCCGGATGAGTACCCGCACCATTAGCAATCCCGATAAGAAACTCCCGGCACCAAGAGATCGGGGAGGAAGATTAGGAATAGAAAACCAACATGGCATCCTAAGAGCGGGGAGTCATACGGGGAGAAAATCCAGGCGGTAAAGGCTGGTACAAAATATAATCACTCCACATTGGGTCCACACCACGTGCCACCGGTTGCTCAACGACCACGGCATCATCAAAAACGATCAAAAGAACTTCTTATCCAAAGATCTTTAAAGTACGATAAGGTGGCAACCCTAATCTCCGAAGATGACCAACAACCAATAGCCAAGCTTCCTACTATCAAGAAATGCTCCGTTATATTGACCAACCACACTAAACGACAACAAGTTACTAATACACTTCTTGTGTAAGTCATGATCAATCTCGACCACATTGTACCCGGGCTTGAAGAGTATTCTTACACATTTGGGGCTGATAGAAAACTTCAACGAAGGTAACTCGAAGTTCCAAGCGTGGTCTCCTTTGCTTTAACTCACCCAAAAGATTACTAAGATCTCTTTTTATTATCCCGAATCATCACATCAATAGTAGCAACCGCACGCCCGGGCGTAGTTGAAGACAAGTCCTTCTTGATCCAATCACTAAAGCTCCCCCTGCTAGCATTTACTCCAGAAGTTGAGGACCTCCAAAGAAGTGGGCGAGGCCCGATCTTTGTTAGAATTGACACCCGTGGCCGAGGCACCATCCACGTAAGCATTACCGCTATTCAAAGCACTTGTACTCTTGATTGCACCAGGTGGGGTGCCAAAACAGGAAAATCAGCATCTTGAAAGACATTCTCACTATAAGCCAAAGGGTTAACATGCAATGCCAAATTTGCCCCCTGCACCGGCATGGATACAGGAGGTTTTGCAGGCAGCTTGGAAGTTGACGCCATAGAGCCGAAACTGTCAGGGCCGAAAAGGCAATCAGCCGGAACCTAAAACCTGCGATGCCACACACCGTTGGAAAGAGCTCTGAATCAGCTTTCCAACGAGCCAAAGAACACCGTAATCCGAGGTCTGTAGCTCAAGATATGAGCACAAACGTAAAGCAGCCTCCGGCAGAAACCCTAGGGCGCATCCATCCTTACCTTATCCACTCTTTCCGCCTCACTCAAATCCTTAACTCTTTATGAGTTAAAAAGTTGAACTGAAAATGCTAAGAAGCACTTAAGAAATTAATAATCAAGTTCCTAATTATGGGCTTTCTGTTTACCTGAATAGAAAAGGAGTTATCCTCAACTGAGCTAGAATTCTAGATTCCACTTATAAAGATTGCAACCTTTCCACCATCCAGATGTTATTTATTCAATATGATTCTACATCAGATAGGTTTCTTATATTGGATATTATTTGATTTGGAATCCTCTGAAAAATGTGCAATGCTCTCCATTATAAGCCCATGTCTGCATTGCTCTTCCTTCGAGGCCATTAATCTATTTTTTTATATTGTTTATGGAAGCTAATGTGCTCATCTTCTTTTGTCTTGACTCCAGATATGATTCTTGAAGGCAAACACTGTAAAACAAGGACCTTCAATATACTCAGCTGCATGATCAAGATGTAAAGGCCACGCAGCTTTGATAGGATATTTATGCAAGCACATTTGAAGCTTCATTGGTGTCATCTACCTAGCTAATGCAGGTTGTTGATGGTGGATATGGATTAGGTTTTGGTCGGACTCAGTTTTTGCACTATGAACAGTTGAATTATAGCAGGTTTTCCACAAATGAGAAAGCTTATACATTGACATTTTAGATTGTGAAAAATGATTTGAATTGCCAAAATGAATCGAAGTACATTTTTGACATCCCTATTATAGAAGATGATATGTCTTATCAAGTCTCCTTCCTTCTTCATTTTCTTGTTCATGTCTTCGGCCTTATAGTAGTTTAATTCTGGCAAGTCTGCTTCTATGGCCAGCATCTCCATTTCCAAATTCTCCATTATGCAGAAATTCCATAGAACAGGTGTAACATGAATAATCTTGGCTGCCCTACCAACATGAATAGGCAAACCCTTAAGGATCCTAAACTTCTTTTTCACTATCCCAAAACCATTCTCCCCACATACTCTGCCCTTGCAAATCCTCTTGTTGAACCTGTCATTAGGAACCTTCTTCTCGGATATGCTGAATCATTAAAAGCATTGGTGGAATATTGTTTGTTATATCTGCATCAGGGATCTCACATCTATTAATTTTCTTGCCATTCATGTGGACAAACGATTCCCTGTATCTTGTATCTGCGAAATACTCCAAACCTAGGAGAACATTACACATGGAAGAAGAATTCTTATTCGTGCGCGTGCGCGGGCCCAAATATATCTTCCCTAACTTTTGCTAAAAAGTTTGGCTACATAAAAATAGACACGAATGTTTCTTAACGAGAAACCCCTAAAACGAGAACTTTTGCACTCTAGGTGTACCAAATCTTAAGATGATGACATATTCAATAAAATTTGACTATATAGTTAATAGATAGCACTTCAAGAATGCAATTATATGTATCATTTAATCTTTCTTGATTTTAATAATTTTATAAGTTTTAATTATATAAGTTTATCCTTAAATTAAAAATAATTGTTAACAAAGTATAAAATTGCTTTCTAGACTAATTTTCACTTGAATATATTTCGAATTTCATCTTTTGAGAATATATAGTTTCAATTTTTAGGTGATTTCACGATTTACAAATTCTTAGCACTCTTTAAAAATATCTTAAGAAAAGTTTCATGTTAAAGTTAATTAAAATGTTATACTTTAGTTTTAATGACCATTTTTACATAGTTTATTATTGTTGAAATTTGTGATTAAATTAATTTTTTAACAATTTTATGAGTTACTTCATCAATAATAAACTAATCATTTGAAAGTTTCTTTAAATATAAACATTTTAGTCATATATAGTTCTTTTTTCGTATCAAAAATTTAATTCTAAATAGATTGAAGCAAAAATTAGTATAGAAATTAGTTCTACACTTTAATAGCCATCATATTTTATTTTATTGATAAGCCCGATGAAATTATTAAAATCAACAAGAACATATAATTTTATCATGTGACATCCTTGAAAGCTATCTATTAGATCCGAATAAGTCCAAGTTTTGTTAAACATGTCATAATGCCCTTCGATATGGTAGCACACCTTGAATCTATATTAAGGTTTAATTGCTATAATTACAAAATTTTAAAATGTAGCAAAAAGTATATAAGTTCAATTGTGTGATACTTAATGACACCAAAATGTTGATGATTTACTTCAAACCCAAGCATCTTGATGCCATCTATATGTTTTGTGAAGGCACTTGTTCGTTCTCTGGCCGGGTAGAAAAGATGTTGCCATTATGCAGTGCATTAAAGACATTGTTTCCTATAATCTAATTGTTGCTAGAGTACTTTTGATAAATGTGGTCATCTTTGGATCCATGGCGCCAGGGTAGCTTTATCGACTCGGTCGAGAAGGTTTGCGTGTTAAATTTCACATTAGGTTCAATTTTGTAAAATCAATATCGGGAAGCACTTCTAAGTAATTTTGGTGTTACGGTCGGATGATTCAAGCAAGTAAAACACTCATATTACACTCCAAATGCTCTCGAGCTCTTTAATTCTAGTTTAGTAACGTTCTCCTATTTATATATGGGATCTAGTATTAGAGGACTTTAAGGAGCTAAAATGTCATTATGGGGTTGTGGTTCAGATGGTAGAGTGTTTGCTTTCCATGCGAGAGACATTGGATCGATAAATTTCTCCATTGTTTTTGAACATCATTGTTAAATAAGGACATGAAAGACTCAAATGATCCCGAATTAAAATTTAAAATAATATCATTGTCAAATAGTGATATAAAAGAATCACCAGCAAAAAAAAAGTCAAATTCAAATTTAAATAATTATTTAGCAATATCTGCTAATGCAATGGCTTCTATCCATATATCAAACTGCTAATAAGAGGCTTTAAGGAGCTAAAGTGTTATTATGGGGTTGTGGCTCAGATGGTAGAGTGCTCGCGTTGCATGTGAGAGGCATTGGGATCGATATCCAACTTCTCCATCGGCATCATTAACAATGACACACTAGATTATTTCAAGGAGTTTATGAACCATTATTATCAGTTACATAAGAGAATTTTCAAGAAATTTAGGGACCAAAAATATCTGATTCTCAATCTCAAACCACAAGTGTCTTATCTTTTTTTTCTAGAATAGTTAAAGCGCTCTCCAACTTAGAGGCATATTTGGTAACTTTTGGCAATATTACTTTTCTAGCTCATCAAATTCAAAATTTATCTTTATAACATTGTAGATTAGGATAAGAGTCTTCCAAAGAACCCCAATTCGTCTAAATCGGGGTTGGAATTCACAAGTTATACTCATTTGAGTTATTATTCAAGAACTTACTTCCGAAAAGTACTATAGCTTGAAAACTTCAAGAACAATTTGGCTGATCTTTCTTTATACCAGAAGCATCTTGTTGCCATCTATATGTTTTGTGAAGGCACTTGTTCGTTCTTCCTGCTATAGAAAAATTTGTTGCCATTGTAGCCAGTAACCTTTTTTTGGGCATTTTGATAATTTTGGCAAGTGTAAGGGCATTAAATTATTTTGTTTTTCTGATCTTTTTACTACTAGGTATTTTTTTGATGAACTTGGTCATCTGCAATTCATGGCATTTCGATCGATAACTAGTATTAAGATCTAACAAACCTTCAATACTTATATATCTACAAGTAATTTATGATTTGCTTATAAATTGTTTCTACTCTTATTTTCTTGGACCTATTTCTCCAAGAATTCTTCCAAAATCCTATCAATCTTGGCTTCAATTTCTTGCTCATCAGAATATTATTTTTTATTGCCAAAATTTTTTCGTCTTCTATAGCTTTCATGTTAGGAAGAAACGATTCTATCTCTATAGGGTCATTGTCTAGAATATGTTTAACTTTAGTTCTTGGGATAAAATAATAGACATCTGGAAAATATGAAAATTTTCATAAGCTCTTTGATTCTACCGTATCCTTTGATGACAAATTCAACAAACTTTGGACCTATCCAAATTTAATAGATAGCACTTCAAGGATGATAGTATATAATCTTTTAACCCTTATTGACTTTTCTATAAGCTTTAAAAGTTATATTATATAAATCTATTTTCTAATCAAAAATGAGCCTAAACCGGGTATCTAAACTAATTTTTACTTGAATCTATTGAAAGCTACATTTTTGAATAAATAATCTAAAAATATAAATCCTAAAATTTCAATGATTTAACAAATTTATATTTGATGAAAAAACAATTTGTAAATGAATCTTAATAGTTTGATAAATTGATTAACTCATTGACTTAATACAATTATAAAGGATTTCATTATTTACAAACTCTTACCATGTACTATGATAAATAATATATTTATTAAAAATATAAAATTTTAAAATAGTAATATATAAGTCATTTTTGAAAAACTCATAAATAGTGTTTGACAAATAAAAGAATGCTTATTTGTAAATATTAAAGTTATATATAAATCTAGACTAATCTCTACCTATATAAAAGCAGTTTGTTGTTTTTTTTTTTCTTGTGCCTTCAAATATTTTTTTACCTCAATCTAAAATAAGTCTAGTTGTTATGTTTTTTTTTTTTTTTTTTTTTTTTTTTTGTATTATGAGAATATCTCGCAATGTAAGTAATAATTGAAAAACCATTACTCTATCTAACATGATTGGACAAATATGGACATATGAGGTAATGGTATAAGGGGTATAGTTTTCCCCAAATTATAATTAAAAATACAAGAAGGATAGCATTAATGGTTTATGCAAAATTGTCTTTTTTTAACCTTTTAGGGTTATGCATGATCGACATCTACCGTGGCGGTATCAAGGAACGACCAGATGGAGGCGTGACCTCTGTCCGGCAATAAAATTTGCTCACAAAATCCGTTTTTAGGTATGTTCTTTTCTACTTTGGAAACTTAAGGACACAACTTAAGATGTATGGGAGATGTCTAAAGTACCACGCCATATTACGCTATAAATATATGCATGTCAATCCATTCGGATGGCTCTTCTGTGCTTGTCTTGGTGAGGAGAATCTTTGGATCGATGTAACTATTGGTTAATGGGTAGAAAGAAGGGTTGATTTAAACATGGCCACTAGGAAGAATTTTGGAGTTTGAAAAGGAAGCGGAGGGCCAAGAACAAGAAATTGTTCGATTTTAGAAGCGACCAAAGGCCACAGGCGGAATAGCGGTAAGAGTTCTTCAATCTCACGGAAATGATGTTAGTAATACCAACATCAAGGAAGGGAATGCTAGCACCAAAACTACCGAAAACAACAGGCAAGAGGCTTTTGCAATCGAGAGGTTGAGACTTCTCACAAAAGAACTGAGATCCTATGAAGGCACCAACCAACTCATCTTTACAATTGGGAGCTCTCCAAAATCGAAGACCATTCAGGTTTTTGGGTTTCTTCCTTGTATTTATACTTAATGAGTAATATAGACTTAGATCTAGTGATGCAGCATGAAAATGAATAAAGCATGAAATATTTACGTCATCTTACATTACGCTTTAAATAGATCAGGTATATGACCATGAAAATTTCCGCGGTCTACAAATTTGTTGCCAAAAATTGTCGGATCGAATAATCCGGAGAGGGTTTTAGGTAACAAAATGTATTGAGCCTAATAATACATTCTTTAACTTACATTTGATTAAGTTTTATTCCTAATTATGGAAAGCGGATCTCATGTTTCGTTTGACCAGGTTCAAGTTACATACTTACGGCGTGTTAACCCATTATATGGACTAAGATGCGGCATGAGATTGATTAGATGATATAAATTTGCTCATTATCGCTTGATAGGATGAATGCTCAAGGGTTAAATGATCTATGGTGTATATATAGAAATAGCTAAGGTTAGATAAGCCTTGGTAAAATAATATAGTAAGTAAATGTTTTTATGAGAATATATACCCTTGGACTAAATAAGTAAACTCCATGTGAAGGTATTTAATGGATGAGGGTGCGGATTTATTGCTAGTAATTTGATTTTCCAGTTGAGCAAAGAAATCACAAAGGGCTTACCATAAACTAATGGCGGTCATGAAGTAAGTACATGGGTAACTTCAAGTAAAACTCAATGATGGCTCTAAGGTAAGGGGAGCATCGAGCATGAAGGATCTGGAAATGTACCTAAATCTTGCCTCAACTGTTTTAAATACCGGTAGAACTTGGAACTATTCACATGCACGGTTATGTTTTAATACATTGTGGCATGGTAAAGGGATAAACCCAAGAAAACCTATAGCTTACACACCAGTTAAGCATGAACCTACCACCGCTAATCTTTGGGTACTTTAACTGCCGGTAACAGGTGTTTTCTTGTTCCATCATCTGATGTTTCTACTTCTACTTAAAATTTATGGTTCAAACTACAAGCTATCAAGTAAGCATGTTCCATAAGGAGAAATTCAATGTATAGAAAGCTGTAAGAACATGTACAGGTTTGGAACCTATGTATACATTCGATGGGATATCTCATTGGATACAATCATAAGGTTTAATGGTTAAACAAATTTGATTTTTTTGAAATATGTATACCTTTGAACTTATCCAATATCTAGAATTTTAATCTAACTTTATCTTTGGTCTAGGAAATTTGTCTGTAGATTTTCTAGAACAAATTCTGAACTTAATTTTTACGTAAGAATTTTTAAGTTTGGGTATCTGGAAACGGTTGTATAAAGGGTTTTTTATCTTAGACTCGACTTTCTAGTTTTACTAGAGACCAAGATAAAAGTTATATTCTTCTACGAGGATCAGAGAGTGCTAATTATATTAATAAATTTTTGGAACTTCCAAAGATAATCGAAATTGAAGCTAGTGATCATTGGATCAAGGGAGCTAGTTCTCTTCAAGTATAATGAGTGTGGCATTGAGAGCCCCAATTGCGTCTGAGACCATTTTGGCCCTCATTAGAAATAAAGAAATTCATGAGTATATCACTTTCAAAGAAGAATGCAACACGGTGAGACAAAACAAGATCTCCAAATACACTTGGTTGGGCTTCTTGGCCGGTTCAAGTTATTCTCCTTTGCAAGAAAGCAAATTTAGAATACAATAAGTTACAAAGGGGCTATCACCGAAGTCTATAACAACATCAATAGTATCCTATATCGGAGGACATGCCAAGAGGATGACATGGCAGCTGTTATTTTATGAAAGGTCTTACTTGCCTTAGAGAAGGGTGTAATTCAGATCCCTAACTCATTTCATTACGCTAATGAGGATAACCGCGAACAGAGAAAGATCTAGAATGTCTTTCTCGATAAAGATCTCTTTTTCGGGTGACCCGGTGGCTAATACCTCCGAAAATCCTCAAGATAGCCAAGGCACTCTGGAAGAGGTGCCTAATCTCACGACAAATTCCTCCTATTTCCCAATCATTTATTGAATCTGTTGAATGTCTAGTCTGCTGGGCTATGACCACGCTATTTGGAAAGTCAAAATTTGGTTGCCCTAGCTCCAATCAACTCGACACTTGGATTGCATTAGCGAGGGATCCACGAAAGATGAAATCCTAAAACAAGGTAAAAAGTTGGAGAAAATCTTTACTTATATTAACCACAGGCTCCCATTTGATATGACCTTTCTTGATGAAGTATGTAACAAGGACCCTACCATTCAACTTTGCGGAAGGGCCCCATGGCCTTCCCTGAAACAAGAGATGATTTTTCCTCAAAAGGATGTGGCATTACTCATGGGCCATATTTCAAGTCTAAATGCTTCAAGAACAAAAAATCTACATGCGAGATGTGGCATTATTTGGTTTGACCGAACAATTTGGTACCCAATAAACCATATGGAGTCCCGGTTTATGAAGAGACTTCCCATTGAGAAAATGGTGATTATCACTAAACTCCTTAATAATGTACTAAAACCTGTTGTTATTGCATTTTGGCTTTATCGGAAGTCGAGAAAAACTATGGTGGAAATGACCATGATATATCCGATAACTTTGATACCAATCGAAAAGCCCTCTATGGGAACTCAAGGATGTATGGACATAGTTGAAAAATGCTTGAAACCTATTTCATTTCTTTTGGAAAGTTCAGATTTCACCAATAGAAACTCTATGCATAAGAAGACTAATATCAAAAGCTTAGGAATACTAAAACTTGCTCCCTAAAGTGGTTTTCAAAATGGCCCGGATTACCGTGGACCCTACTTTGGCTAAATGTATCGGCGGTTGTTGCTGAGCTCGACGGTTGATAATTATCATCAAAGGTGGCAATAAAGTTATATCTCCGGATGATAATACACCTCACGATTTGAACAAGTTGAATTGATTTCGATTGAGAAATGAAACGATTATGACATTAGTCATCATATAGCATTTGCTTTGACATAATAGAGCTTCTATGCTCATGCCATATTGTAAAACTTTTTTCATGTAGGAAAATAATGCACATACGAGAATCATCACCATGGATATCAGCAAGAAAAGACATTTGAAGTCTAACAAAAGAATCAAAGGACAAGAGAATAGGTACATCTTACTTTCTGTCTAAATCTTTTGGAAAAAAAATGGATGTCGAAAAATATTTTACACGATCCATTGGGAAGCACTCCGAGACGATTGAGCTGGATTTGGTTGATAAAACTACATTTTACGGAGATACATTGGGCGGATAAAAGGACCAGAGTATATAAGCCTTACTCTATATTTGTTAAAACAAAAAGCATAAAGTGCCCATGCAAAGAATCCATTTCTTGCAAAATACATTGACCCTAATATAGGTCATGTGAGAACTTCTGAATCCGGGAGTTATCCATTGCAAAAATTAAGAATGGCATTTGCCAAGGGGCTCAATCGCTATCCCCGATTGCGGCTTTTAATGTGCGTATTTTTATGGAGGATTTTGCTATGCTATGCCAAGAATTTTGGGAGGTTCATAAATACTGATTACCTTGGACCCGACTCGGATAAGGAAAACGTTACTTCATTCGGTTAGAAAGAAATGGGAGAGATCTACCAATTAGAAGATTTACTCGCGGAATGATCCCGAGGTTTGTAAAAACCTGGAAATGGTTGATACACAATTTATACATTTTACGGGCTTGACAAAAGCTGGTAACAATCAGTGTTCATTTGCGCATAAGAACATATTCTAGATATGGCGAAAAAGAATGAATGGGGATGACTTTGAGAAAATGGCGGATAGAACCCGACATCATCAAGATGCAATGTAAGGAATACATTGAAAGATGTTAACAAATGCAAAATCTTTGCCAAAACAAACTTCCATATCGATGGCAAGTTTCAAAGCACACAAATTGGAATACGGATGGTTAACTAATGCATTTGAATCCATCTTTTGGTGAGGTGGCACAATGGATCCTTGCCATACTCAACAACTTCTCTTGAATCTGCCTCTACTTTGCAACCTGGACTCACTTTGCACCCTCTGAGACTATTCTACAAAGGCAAAATTAATGCATCATGGATAGTAAATTCTTCCTATGATGTAATCACAACCTTCCATGCAGGGTTGGATTGATAATGTATTCGGTGACATCACAAAGTGTTATGAGAATATACCTCTTTATGGAGAAGGCGGGATCATTTAAAATCCTTAATGACATCCCGAATTTATAAGTATGGAACATATGAGACCTGGCCAACGTAAGCCGCACATGTTAATAAAAGAAAAAGATGGAGACTTCAAAATTAAATGGGAAAGACACATTAAAAAGGATATTGAAAAACATTATCTTTGGTCCATTGTGAAGAAAGATGACTTCAATGAAATGCATGGCTCTGACCTTTGCTACCTCCAATGAGGTAATGATATATGGAGACGAGAAAAAGGGCATTCCCATGGGATTCTCATGTAGCCCAAACTTGGTGCAATCCTGCACGGCCCGGCATGAGTTAAATTCATGTTAAAACTTGCTCATTATGGAAGGTTTACGGACATTAAAAGTTTGACTATGCAAAACGGATATTATTGATGACCTCAATGTTACTAATGCTAATAATATTGAAAACTTCTTCTTGAAAGGCAGGCGGGAACTTCTGATTTACAACATGAAACATCTCGGCATTAAGGATGAAACTATTTATAGGGTTGCCGACAATGTGAAGTATGGTTACATAGGCAAAGCTTTCTCAATATCACAATTAAAGTAGAAGATAAGAATAGGGGCTTTACTCCATCTCCGTGCATGATAAAAGAGCACCTCTACCTTTCCAAGTTTAAAGTTTATCAAAGCGGATATTTTGCGGACCATCTTGCGTGGCTCTTAAAGTGATAATCTCACAAATCATGCCCTATCTTTATGCACACTGACTAAGGCATGGTGCAAATTGGCCGAAGATATATACAACTTGATAATGACATTTGCTAACAATGAAGTTTTGTGAAAAAAGAGGTCCGGCTTGATCGTCTCAAGATATTCTGTTGAGAAGAAATACTTCCCAGTCTTAGGTAAACTTTGGAGACATGGTACGGTGCTTAATGCAAAATAGCAAATGGCTAAATAGGTCTTTGCTGATTTTTACTTGTTAAAATATTGTGAGGGTATTCCTTTGCTCTTAGGCCCTCACCCCTTTGGCTGCATATGAATTGCATTAACTTCTAGGTTTGCAAATTGCCCCCAAACCTTGGATGGAGGGGAAGGCTTTTTTTATTATTATAGAGAATATCTCGAGTAATGGAAGTATTGAATTGAAAACCATTACTCTATCTAACATGATTGGACAAATATGGACATATGAGGCAATGGTATAAGGGTATAGTTTTTCCCAAATTATAATTAAAAATACAAGAAGGATAACGGAATGGTTTATGCAAAATTGTCTTTTAACCTTTTAGGGTTATGCATGATGCGACATCTACCGTGGGTCGGTATCAAGGAACAGCCCGCGGATGGGCCCCTGGGTCCGGCAATAAGCCGCTTCACAAACTGTTTAGGTATGTTCTTTCTCCTACTGAAAACTTAAGGACACAACTTAAGATGTATGGGAGATGTCTAAGTACCGCATATTCTCGCTATAAATATATGCATGTCAATCCATTAGGATGGCTCTTCTGCCTTGCTTGGTGAGGAGAGATCTTGGATGGAATGTAACTATTGGTTAATGGGTAGAAAGAAGGTGATTTAAACATGGCCACACTAGGGAAGAGGCCGAGTTTGAAAGGAAGCGAGGGCAAAGAACAAGAAATTGTTAGATTTTAGAAGAGCGACCAAGGCCCCGCGAATAGCAGAAGAGTTCTTCAATCTCGAAATGATGTTAGTAATACCAACATCAAGGAAGGGAATGCTAGCACCAAAAGCTAATTTGAAAACACTGTGCAAGAGGTCGCAATCGAGAGGTTGAGACTTCTCACAAAGAACCGCATCCTATGAAGGCACCAACCAACTCATCTTTACAATTGGGAGCTCTCCAAAATCGGGGAAGACCATTCGTGTTTTGGGTTTCTTCCTTGTATTTATACTTAATGAGTAATATAGACTTAGATCTAGTGATCTGCTTATGAAAATGAATAAAGCATGAAATATTTCTGTCATCTTACATTCTGCTTTAAATAGATCTGGTATATGACCATGAAAAGCCGCAGTCTACAAATTTGTTGCTTAAAATTGTCCGAGATCTGAATAATCCAGAGGGTTTTTAGGTAACAAAATGTATTGAGCCTAATAATGCATTCTTTAACTTACATTTGATTAAGTTTTTATTCCTAATTATGAAGCAGATCTCATGTTCGTTTGACCAGTTCAAGTTACATACTTACGGCGGTGTTAACCCATTATATGGACTAAGATCCGTATGATTTGATTAGATGATATAAATTTGCTCTCGTATCACTGATAGGATGAATGCTCAAGGTTAAATGATCCATGGTGTATATATAGAAATAGCTAAGGTTAGATAAGCCTTGGTAAAATAATATGTAAATGTTTTTTAACAGAATATACCAAATCGGACTAAATAAGTAAACTCCTTTGTGAAGGTATTTAATGGACGAGGTCTGATTTACCGCTAGTAATTTGATTTTCTATTGAGCAAAGAAATCACAAGGGGCTTGCCATAAACTAATGGCGCATGAAGTAAGTACATGGGTAACTTCAAGTAAAACTCAACGATGGCTCTAAGGTAAGGGAGCATCCGAGCATGAAGGATCCGAAATGTACCCCCGGGAATCTTGCCTCTCAATCGCTTTTAAATACCCAGAGAACTTGGAACTATTCACATGCACGCTATGTTTTAATACATTGTGGCATGGTAAAGGGATAAACCCAAGAAAACCTATATAGCTTACATCAATGCTTCTTCCTTAATTACCCTACCCGCTAATCTTTACCGCTTAACCCAGTAACCGTGTTTTCTTATTCCATGCTTTGATGTTTTACTACTTCTACTTAAGCTATGGTTCAAACTACAAGTTATCAAGTAAGCATGTTCCATAAGGAGAAATTCAATGTATGAAAGCTGCTTTGTAAACATGTAGAGTTTGAACCTATGTATACATTCGATGGGATATCTCATTGATACAATCATAAGGTTTAATGGTTAAAATGTTTGATTTTTGAAATATGTATACCTTTGAACTTATCCAATATCCTGAATTTTAATCTAACTTTTATCTTTGGCCTAGGAAATTTGTCCCAGAGATTTTCTAGGGCTTGCAAATTGCAGACTTAATTTTTGTAAGAATTTTAAGTTTGGGTATCTGGAAACAGATTGTATAAAGGGTTTTTTTTTTTTTTTTTTTTTTTTCATTCGATGTTTGTCTTCCCCGATGTCAAGCATTCTTATATGGCCAATTTTTGCCGTATTCTTATACTTGAGACTAGAATTTTGCCCGATTTCTCCTTGTGCAAAAAGCAAAGATCGGTTGGATGTATGCTTTGGATCCGCAATTCGCATTTCAACCTCAAGCCAAATCGTAGATTTTATTTATCATCCCCCGGCCAAATCACGTATCAATCGCACCAAAGCGCAGCCCACCGGTCGAAGAAAGGTCTCGGTGTATTCAAAAAACCTTTTCTCGGATCTATTCCTCTGATTGAAATTGGGCCCGCCATTTCTCCATATGCCGCCTTTGGTCACTTTACCGCTTTCACCTACTTCACCCACGCTAACGAGCAAAAAATTTGGAAGCCATGGCGCTCCGCGTGTTCTTCATGTTTTACGAGAGCTTAGGTCCAGATTCCATTTTCGCTAGAATGATGCATCTCCAGCTCTGCATGGCTAAGAATTAGCATCAAACTCGTCTTTCTACTTTCTTTTCGTCCCCTTTACAGAAATTGATATGGTTGGTTTCTGATCGTTCAAGGCTTGGCTATGGTGGTTCGAGTATGGAGATATGGTTTAATCTTGTGTGCACCTTTGGTGAATCCAGAGCTGCGCCCCCTGTTTTCTGAGAATCTAAATACGAGACCTTCTTTATGGCCTTCATTTTTTTTTTATACCTACATCAAATCTGGTTGCTGTTTCATTCTTTTTCTATTCATTCTTATCTCATCCATTCTTTCTCATCTTCATATTCTTGAGTTCTGCATTTATAGCTATGGCAAAATCTTTTAAATGCCTCCTTTTTCCTTCTCAATCTGTATCATCCGAAAGTTCTTTCATTTATTTATTCATCCTACAACAAAATGGAAGCACAATTAGGAAATTTATCCGGGCAGGATCTCACAAAGTTGGTTGGTCCGATTTAATAAAATCTAAGAAGAAAGGAGGATTAGGGATGCAAAGACATGTTCATTCAAGCTCGCCCCAGCAGCCAAAATGATATGGAAGGCAATCTATGCTACCAGGCCAATTCCTCTCTGATTAGTGAAGTATTGGATGGTGGGAATCTTTTCCTGTGGGCAGCCACACTCTGAAACATCAATCAACCCAGGACTTCGGCTTTCTTCCAACTTTCCCCATGCCCGTGTACATCTAATATTCTCTAAAGAATGTTGGAAGCTTGGAATAATGCTGCCCGCGCTATAGACCTCCAAACATTGATGCTACAAGTAAAGATGTACACTTCTTTTTGGCCCGTGATTTTGCACCAGCCTAATGTAGGTTGCCTAGCTTTAAAACATCCTCGAAATACATGCAATGGCAAATAATGGAATTAGGGAAGTTTGAGGACTTGAGGGTACAGGAAAGATGGATGACCTAGGAGGAAAATTGCGTGAAAAACAAAGGGATCGATTTGGATAAGGAAATATATATGGCAGTTATGAGTAGGATAGAGAGATATGGTGAATTTAGCAGCAATTCCAGCACATGGCATTTAAATAAGAAGGAGTGGTACTCTGTTAGAGAAATTTACAATGCCTTAGTACCAAAGAAACCATCCAAGGCTGGGACTTTATGGCAGTGTGAGGAAGAAAATATTGCAAGCAGCCCAAAATTTTTCTTCATATCGCACCAATAAAATTAAGGCCTTCAAATGGATTGTCATTCCATCGAGCTACAAACAAATCATAAGAGGGCTAAGTTTGATAGATCGGTTTCGAAGTTTATGTCCCCAATGTGGAGAGGTGGAAACCTCGAATCATGCTTTTACATGTTCATGGCTGGCTGATTTTTGGAGTTGGTCTGCTCAAATAAACAAGGGGGCCCCTACAGAACTAAACCTCCTAAGCTTTTGGGATACCAAAAGATAAGTTGGAGAACACACCATGAGATCACCGGAGTGGCTGGCTGTTTGGCTTCATAGAAACAGAGTTGTCATCAATAAACATCCCCCTTCAAACATATGGCTTTAAGAGAACTTTTGTTGATCTTATTCAAATTAATGGCCATAGCTCATAAGATGCTGCTAAAGGGAAGAAGTATGATCCGCTTTGAACACACCTGGGAAATTCTATGGATTACATGACTTTTATTTAACTTAATCTAATAATTTCGGATGATGTCTTGCAATGATGCCGAGAGGAGACTCCGGTGGGAGTTGGGGAGCATGGATCGAAAGCAATGGGTACAAAGAGAAAATTTCGATGAGGAGGAGTCCCGGACTTTCCAATTCGAGTGGAAGAAAGACTAATTCAGCTCAAGCAAGAGGTGATACATGCTAAAGCCATCAAGAAAGTTCAGAAACGGGCAGAAGTATGGAGGTTTAATAGCCTTAAGCCACACTTCACAAACCTCTTCTACAAATGGCAGCAGAAGAGAGAAGCTCATGTGTTGCTTCTCCTCGACTTCACTAACTTTCAGATTTGTGTGCTGGATACCCTCCTCACAATATTTGGCAATCGAATAGTTGCTGACCTTACAGTTCAGGACTTAGTGGATGATGAGTGAAGTGGAAAACAGTTTTCTGGAAAACTCTACTAGTCCAAACAGTTATCTTATTTTGTTTAAACTATTTATATGTTTGGTTGTTTTAGTATGGTTCATGGATCCGGTTTATAAGGACCATGTTTCCAAATTTTGCATCATGATTCCCTTAGTTAAGGATCATGATCTTTGGATTTTTATTATCCTTGTTTTTTTTGGGTATGTCTCCTATGATATACCAGCTGATGTATCTTTTTTAGATGCAATATAAAACCAACCTTGCCAAAAAAAAAAAAAAAGGGCCCAGAGAATCCTCTTCTGCCTATACATCTATAATTGTGACCCCTCTTTGCCTTGTTTTCTCCTCTTTTTTTCAATCTAACTCCTGCAGATATGATGTTTGGCTGAGTATGGTATTTGGGTAAGCTTACACTCTCGCAAGTACAGTTACTCTTAAAGTCAAGGCCTCCCTTAGCTGGCAACTGGATCATCATACATGCATTTTCTGCTTCATGTTGCAAGAGAAAAAGGATTCAAAAAACAGTGGGTTTTACCTCATTTATTCAAAGAGATGTCTATGGAGGATATGAGCAAATGGAATTTTAGAGCACGAAAGGAGATACAGAGTAGAAAAATGAAGGGGCACCGAAAAAAATTGGAAAGGGTTACTTAAGGGGAAGTGCAACAACAGAAAGGGAAGGATTATTTAAGGATTATTGTATCTCTTTTCCTTCAAGGTAGAGGTTATTAAAGGCGATGACAAAGACAAAGCAGGAAAGGCCCCGTTAAATTCGGACAAGTGGGGAATTTGCAAATGAGCATTTGAATAAGGGAAAAGGCATTTGCTAGGCAATATTCAAAGGAGTGGGCATTGGGATGCTCAATAAATTCAAATAGTGAATTATACCATTGGGAAATAACGTGCAACAAAATTTGTTTCATCACCTTACGAGATAGTGCTCAAATCAAAGTTACTTCTTAGATGTGTTTAATATTGACAATTAGGGGAATTTCAAGGTGGTTAGGAACACTTCTAGGTAGAACCCCGAGGTCGTTGAATGAAAGTTCATCGAGCATATACCACCTCCAAGACACCTAAAGCACTTTGTCCGGACGGTGGCGTTTTGGGTAGCATTACCATATTTGTACCATATTCCACATGTTTGAAGAATCGACCACAATTTAAAAATATGGTTTGCCGCGTGAGGGCAGAGTCCGTCAATGCCGTCAGCGAGCCATTGAGGATGAAAGTCACGCCCTCCGGGCTGTCCGCCAGACGAGCATATCAGGAACTCTGGTATGCTTTCGGTTGAGTTGTGCCCCATCGGGCCTTGCATGAGCTACTAAGCCTGGCGTCAGGGCTTGTTGGGATCGTACCTCCGGGGAGGTAATGGATACACGGACTCGATTATGCCCCCGTCCGGCATTAACCTCACCGGTACTTGTGATTATGTATATAACTCCTGCGGTGTATGTCATCCTTATTGCTACTAAGGTTTTTCCCAAAACCCTTGAGGCGGGGTTTTAATCCTCGGTAGTATCGCCGCTGCTTGCTCTCTCTTTGTACTTGGGTCCCATAGGCCAGTTGGTCTCCGTGGACGATAAAATCATATTCTATTCTATTCTATTCTTTTTCTTATTATTTTATCTCGACATACTAATTTGATAGAGCTGGGAGCCAAAAATGAACTTTGCTCTGCAAGCTGCCATTCTCATAAGAATTGATTTTTTTAAAATATCCAGAAGTAAAAGCCTAGCGCGTCTTAATGCCCAATAGAACTATGAATAAACCAACAAAAGTATAATAGAGCTATTAGAAAGTTCAAGAGCTGTGTAACTCCACCTAGGTCCTATGAGTTGACATTTTGTGATTAGATATTCGTTTTGGTCTTCTACATTAACAACATGTTTTCAGTGTTTTATTGTTCCTCAAACCTCTGCTATTGTCCTTTTCGTTTAATTTAAAACTTTAATTCAACAAGGTTTTGTAGGACCATCGTATTTAGAGTTCGGGATATGGTTACAGACTTTTTTGTGGTATATTTCTGGCCACCCGTTATAGCCACTGTACACTTCACAATTTCAAGCTCAGAACCAACTGTTTGGGGGAATTTTTGGATCGATCCGGCTCTACCTGAGCTCAAATCGCTTTCTCTCTTCATCAAACTAACGTTAAAAGGCAGCAAAAAGTGATTAGAAGGGCTTTTGAAACAATTCAAACCCTATGGAGCACAACAATGATCCAACCAAAGATCTCAACCCTGCCGCACAGTTTTCCGCTTGCTTTTTGGCCAGAAATACCACTTTTTGTAGGAAATACCATTTTTTTGCCCAAAAATACCTCTTTTTGGCCAGAAATAACATTTTTTTGGCCGAAAATACTACCCGCTAATAATGGGTGGCCGAAAGTATCACAAAAAAGTCTAGAAATACCACATCCCATTATCTTTACATACAAGGCGTCGGTTTTGCGGGTTATACCAATTGACAATAAAGTTGTAGTGTTCAACCATGCCGGTTTTTTCTTTCTTCTGAAATTCAAATTCAATTTCCCGTTCATGAGATGATTAATAATTCTCGTTACTATTTCATTATTTGTGCCCGTTTGTTGGTACAGAGGTTACCCCGTTATATTGCCTATAATCATTAAAGCTTTCTCGGACAAGTGATATGTCTTGTTGCCTTTTGTTTTGGTTTAAACTACGATGATCTTGATTTCTAATAGAATATTTGATGTCTTATATTATGTCCTTGGTGCTGCAGGATTCCCAACGTAAAATTTAACATAACAAAGATCTTTCATCGCTTGTTCCAATAGTGGATAGTTTCGTATGAATAGCTTAAAGTGGCTTTTATTGTCCATTAGTTAAACCAAGATGGTAGCTAAAGATATAATGACTTTTGGGTAGTTTAAAGAAGTGATCAGCATGTCTTGTTATGTTGAATGAAGATCCAGATGTTGATGTTAGATATTTTGCTAGCCGGGCACTTCAAACATGTGAACAATTTTTGTCCACATAGGTCATAACATGAAATCATGGCAATCATTTAGAAGAGAATCGTGATCGATCCGGTACATCCGGATCGCCATTCTAGAATGGGGACGAGCATGCATGTCATGCATGCATGCGAAGCGCATGCCCGCTTTGGGTTGGGAGTTCGCTATTTTCGTAGCGTTTACTGATCCACGTCTCATCGGCGCTTCCTCTTCTCTCAGCAGTACCTTATTCTCTTTGAATTGTTTCCAGGAAGGGGAGGGGCTTCTTCCTGCCTGGTTTAACCAATTTGGCGTATCTTTCTTGCTATCCTTTACTGGCCTTTGGCCTCGTCCTGTGACCTCGTCCTTGATCCTAGTTTGTAAGGAAGTTCTCTGGTAGTCGGGCACTTTGTTGGTTTCTTGCGAGTCCCATTCTAGAATCGCATCGATCCGAGACATCGGATCGCCATTCTAGAATGGGACGAGCATGCATGTCATGCATGCATGCGGGCGGCGCATGCCCGTTTTGGGTTGGGAGTTCGCTATTTCAGGCGCGTTTCTGCATCCACGTCTCATCGGCGCTTCCTCTTCTCTCAGCAGTACCTTATTCTCTTTGAACCCACCCTCCCCCCCTTCTTTGTTCTGTTTATCATGTTTTTCCACCCGCTGGGTGATGCTTTTTCTCCACCCGCTGGGTGATGCTATGCTCTGGTATGTTTCTCGTTTGTTGTGTTGGTGATGTGCAGGTACAGGTTGGCGAGCGGCATCCGTTTCGACTTCTCCATGCGGAGGTTTTTGGGAGCGATTCTATACCTTACGTTTGTCTAAGCCCCTTGCCGAAGGTTTATCACTAGGGTTTTTCCTCGAAAACCCGAAAGGGCGGGGTTTTTTAATCCCGGTGATAAGCTTTCGGCAGGTACATCAGCCACTCATCTATTAGCATTGTATTTGTTTTGGGGTCCAAATGATATAATTGGATTTTCCTTTTATTTTTCGTGGGTAGTTCGCATGTGTGCGGCTACCCACTGTCCACCATTGTAGAAAATCTGCTGAGATGAATGAGAAGCCTATCGGGCGCTTTGTTGGTTTCTTGCGAGTCCCATTCTAGAATGGGATTCTCAAGTGTCATCCATGGGCTAGGAAAAGCACCTTTTCTGGTGGTCCACAGCGAAGCTTTCCATGGCAGGACGAATCGTTGTGGCTAAGTCAGTTTTAAGCAGCACCCATGTGTATATGGCTTTGTTCATGTTGGCTCCACGGTCAAAGGTCTCGTCAGGGTTGTCAGGAACTTCATCTGGGGGGGAACAGAGGAGGGTGCTGTTGTCAAAGTCAGTTGGGAAAAGTGCATGTTGCCAAAGCATTTTGGTGGCCTTGGAATGATCAATTTTCTTTTGCAGAGCAAGGGGATGATTTCTAAGTTTATTTGGAGAATTTTGAATAAGGTGGATGAGTCCCCGGGTTCCCGTCTTGTTTATCAGTCTTTACAAATGTGCATTTCTTTTGGATCTCGATCTCTTAGGCCACTTTTCCCCTGGGCTCTGTTTTTATCCACCCGCGATACCCTAATGCGTCCCCATTTCTTAGAGGATTGCTAGTTGCATGGGAGATTTGTACAATCTACGCTTAATTTTCACCATCTTGCGCACTATAGCACCACCGCAAGTTGTTGGTGGATTCCATTGGACGGTGGTCCTCCTCGGTAGCTTCAATCCACCCATTGACGCAACGCCGATGGAGAGCGCGTGACATGTATATGATATCCGATTGGTATAATAATCAAAGGCAGTTGCTGACATGGGAAGAGTTTAGAGCTAAGTTCCTCCTTTTAAGGTGGGATCAAGCTATTTGACGTAAGGTGTCTTCAATTCTTCCTCCAGTAGCACAAGTGGATGACCCCAAAGATTGGATAGTTCATGAGCGTGTCAAAGCGGATAAGTTGGTAAATTCCATGTACAAGGTCTTGCTTGCTGCGGACGCCTTGCCTCCTTCGTCCCAAGTGGCCTTTGGTCATTCCTAGGGATCTAAAAGCAAGATGGAAATGGGTATGGGATAAACTACTCCATCCCAAAGTATTTGTTTTATGGTGGCAAGTCATTCATCGTTATTCCGCGATTAATATTCTCGGTGCATGATTTCCCGAGGTATCTCGCACTTTGTCCCTTATGTACACAGGAGGATCGAGACAATTGAGCATTGCTTCTTCCTATGTAGACATGTCGACATGCTTGGTTGTGGCTTCAAGGCCTCTTTCCTTGCAATTTGAATAGCCAGCAGGTGTTATTAGCAGTCTATCCAAGTAGCTGGGATAATTTGGCAAAAAGGGCATTTCATTTGGCTTCTGCATGGATCACTTGGTCCATTTGAAAAAGAAGGAATCTTCTCATATTCAAAGGTCTTGCTTGTTCAGATGAAGATCCTTCTTGATGCCCAACAACGAATTGTCAAAGCATTCAGGTGCTCATCAATTGCTAATGAGGCGAAGAGCCATATTTGGGAGCACTATCTTCAGATTCATATTTACCTAAAAGTTTTTGCTTGCTCTTCATATTGTTTAGATGTTGTATTTGAGTGGGGTGGTTTTACTCTGGTGGACATTCTCTCCACTGAGTTATTAGTCCCCATTGTACTCTGTAACTTTCTCTAGATAATAAAGGCTCAAGTCCTTCAAAAAAAAAAAAAATCCATGAGATTGAATGTTATGTCCATCATCATCATCATCATCAAGCATATGGTTGTCATTGTTGATTGAGCATGATATAGATTCTAGGCTGTTTTGCTAATTAAAGCGAGCTATTTTTTTTGAAGCTACTCTGCCTCCTTGCACTCCGAGGAGACATCTATATTAGGGAATAGAAAGCCTGATGCAAGTTGCTAGAGAGGGAACGACCTCTGGGTAAATTCGAATTTGAATTTTGTATAATTATGTCCACGAAGATGCCGCTTGTTTATTATACTATTCTCATTAGATAGACTTGTTACTTTTAGATCGACTTCAAGAGATTGTAACATTTTTTTTTTTTTTTAAATTTTCTATTTTGACGTAGCTTTTTGTCCCCTTATGAACCAGATTATCACAATTAAGTGTTTGGGGCTTCTAGTATTTAGATTATCATTTCATTTTCTCAAGTAAACTATAGAACTCTTAGCTCAATTGGAACTATTGTACCTCCATCTATCTTTCTTACAGTTTTTATAGTAGGCTCAATCTCCTAAGCAAGTAGAGCTCAAGAAGCAAGCCGCCTTTGAAAAAGTTGGAAATGACGGTTACTCAAAGATGTGTCCGATGCTTTCATAGAGCTTAAGAAGATAATCTTCTCTTGAGTCCCTTATAGTTCAGCATCTTTAGCATTTCATGAATGATGAGTATGGATACTACCTTATTCAATTCCATGGCCTTTCATATTATTCAATTGTATAGGTTTATTCCATAATCTAGCACGCAATGACGTAATTGCAAACACATTTCATGTTATGTCATAAAACGACATTTCATGCGACATGAGAGCAACGAGATAACAACATAGCATTGCATATTACAGATGTTACACCGCCCCTTGACGCGTTGCAAACACGCCACATGTTACGTCATTTACGACACTATATATGCAACGTAAGAGCAACGAGATAACAATGTAATACCGACATATTGAGAACGTTACACCGACGTCCTGATGCCGCGCCACGACGAATCCTAGGCGATGTCATTTTAAACGTCCGTGCAATGTTTTCAAGACGTTTATATGCAATCAATGTTGACGTCGCTAACCACCCCTTTTTTAGTAGTGATATTTTGAACCCTTTTCTTATAACGCCTACAATATTTTGTGAAATTATTTATTTGGTTAACATATACATCTTTAGTGTTCGATCTTCGTATTTTGCATCTGAAGAAGATTGTATGAGCATCATAGCAACATCTATTTCCATTCTTACTTCATACCACACTCTCAAAGCATTTGCCCAGCAATGCTAGGAAGTCGCATTTAATTAAAGTGGGTCAAATCTCGAACTTTGGGACTCAGATTGAAAATGGGACTCATACTGTAGAAAAAAAAATTCTGAATTGAATGCTTGAATACAATTACACATCATACACAAAGAACATACACAAAGAATTGGGTAACTTGTTTTCCTCATAAATTTTACAAACCAGTAGTTGAGAAAGTTTTCAAGCTTCTCAATATTATCTACCCTCATACAATGATATAGCATGGAGGTTGCTCATGGCTTTGTCCATCTCCCTTTTTGGGATCTTGTGTGTTGTCCTTTGAAATGTGACAAGTTGGATATGACCATACCACACACTCCACCAATTCCCTCCTTTGAGGATCAGCATGATTTGCCCTCCACTTCTTCTCCCAGCAGTCGGTGTATTGCTCCTTCAAGTTGCCCTTCTTGTGTCTTCAATGGGCTCCCAATATTGAACTTGGAATCCGTGGCCGCAACTCCTCTCCATCAGCCATGGTGGTGGTTACATCAGAGAGTGCCACCCCTAACCATATTGGACAATCCTCATCGTCAGGCCTTACTAGCACAAAGTATCCTTCCTTGATGTCCTCAAATGGATCCCACTCAGGAAGATAAAACCACTTCGGCTTTGAGGCCTTACTTCCCACAAACCACTTGGAACCATTGTTAGGACCCAAGTGAACTTTCTTAGATGTGCTTGCTCCTTGAGAACCCTCCCATAAGAACCCGTCTCTCGGCTCCCCCCCTCACATGGTTGTTCGGTTTCTAAGCATGTCACAACTTTCTCCCGATGGCAATTGATTAGGGAGTCCATGTGATTTTTCTTCAGAGTGGAGGTGTGCTTTCCATTTCAAACATCATCCCAGTGCGTTATATAATCCTTGATGCCCTTCACTAGTTGGCTAGAGTCTTTAACAGTCTTGAAGGGAGGTAGTGGTTTTGGCTGCCCTTTAGGAATAAGAACTTCACCTATAGCACCCCGTTGCCACAACTCGATTCCTTGTACAAGCATCCACAACTTGTCACCTGGTCTCCACTTATATTGCATGATCGGTATTCCATCCCTAACCCAAAACTTGAAATGAAGTGGCTTTGTGTGTCCTGTCAACTGATCCTTACCATCTAGCAATGTGATGTCCCCTACTTCCTCTACGGTGCACACACCGTAACCGCATCGGCGAGGAGCATTCCCCTCGAACCATCTTGGCAGGGCCATCCACCGACACCACTCCCGATTGGAATGAGCCAGCAAGGAAGAGTGGATGTGTCATTCAATCTGCCTTCCCCTTGAATTCGACCTATCTCTGCTAAGTGAATAAACATGAGCACATGATACAATATAACAATACAATCACCTCGAAGGGTGAACACATCATAACATCATCAATACAACAACATCAACATGAACAATAACAGCAAAGGGGAAACCTACCCAGGGCTCAGACTCAAGGGGGTTCGACTGACGGCTTGGGCCTCCAGAAGTCATTGCAGACAGAATTCATGGCAAATGGATTTGGCTGGCATAAGAACATGGCTTAGGGTAGTCCACTCCATCCGCCCCTCCCATGCACACTTTGGAGAGTAGGTTGAAAAGTATTGGGACCGGACCGCAGCCTGCCGGGTGAATAGCCAGAGGGGCTACTACTACTGGGTTGCATCTCCCCAGCCCCGATGAGGCAGGAAGAGAGTTTCCTCTCCTCCAAAGGCATCCATGCCCATCACAGGCGGCTAGAGGGCCACTGCCCTTATTCGACTTGAACTCAATGGAAGGTGACGCATCACCCCACGAGTGTCGAGCTCATGCCTTGCCGACACGTAGTGACAAGCCATTAAGCCTAGCCCACAGAGACCCCCGGTAGGCCTTACACACCAGAGGGGTCATACCGTGATGGGACAAGTTCCTCCTTATCAACCGGCCTAGCCCTGCCACCCACAACCAGGTGGGCTCCTGTGCACGGGCCGCATGTAATTGGGAACTAGTAGGCTATCTAGGATCATCTGCTACACAGCTTCAGGCCTCTACCCCCCTTCCCAATACATGGAGGTCACAGAGTGAAATACATACAACATCACAGAACTGAAATAGAGAATAACATCAAACCTATCTACTTAAACATCTAGAGTTAGGTTCCTTTGTTAGGGCTTATGATCTCCGGGTCTATCAGGCCTCTATGGCTGATCTAACATACTAAACCAGCTTATTGCCTAGCCAAAAGACGGCTTTGCACAACAGAATGACTAGATACCTGGTCCTTGGCCTGCTCCCGATCCTGGGAATGCATCCATGCCTCTGATCCTGCTGAAGACTGCTGCTACCCGATGATCTGTTGTGCAAAGATGGCTTTTCAGAGCCGAGCAATGCGGATTGGGGTCTTGACTTGGCCGAAGTGGCTCAAGAGAACCCTGAATTCGAGAGAGGGAAGGAGCTCTAGGAAAAACCCTAAAAATGCAAAGAGAAGAAAGGTTTAGGGTTTAAGGGGAAAGCCATTTTATAGAAACCCTTAGGGTTAGGTTAGACATTGGCCAAATGGGGTTTAGCCATTTGGCAATGGGGTCCATGGGGTTATTAATTGTGTATGTTTATTTAACATGCACAACATTCAATGTTGCCCTCTAGGTGCAACCCTTGCCCCCTAGGTGCAACCCTATACGTCTCGCAAGTACATGTCATCCGTGACATGTATGGGTGATGTGGCAGTATAATATACGTATTCGAGGCATATATTATGCTGGAACGTCATATTCTCCCCACCTTGACTTGATGCTGTCCTCAGCATCACGCGTCTCCCCACCTTGGAAACCTGCAATACATTTGATGCATATAATTTTACAACACAATTACCCCAAGGTAATATTTACGTTATAATTTCTATAACACATCCTTGTTTAATATCATACTATGGTAAGGGAGTCTTTCACCCTCTTACTTTATCATCTATTATTCACAAATTTTTATAGCTTATACCATTATTATTATTAACATAGTTCCAAAATTTCCTACTTAAGGTTCCATATTGTTTCCTTACAACACATCGAGACAAAATTATGTGTTGCAAGTCTTCGCAGTGTGACCTTCCTCCCGTAGACTCTCCTATTGGCCTGCAGGTCCAACACTACGCTAGAATATGTTTACTTATTATAAGGGTTGGTTATTAGGGAACCACCCATTAATTACAACTACATGAATACAAGGCATATCTCCCGGCATAGGAAGATTATGTTTCTTCCATCGTGGCCGTGGAGACAGCGCCCTATCATGCCTAGGATGCCAACTCATGCCTACACCTTTAGTTGCCTGAGGCATGGAGGATAGGGTCCTTCCCGTATTTGGGCGTGAAGGATAGGGTCCTCCCCAGGTGCGTTCCTATCAATGCATGCCTGAATGACCTCGTATCTCTCAAGGTCGTCTACTTCCGTGGGACGGAAGTAGACTTTTTAATCTACCTTCCACTCCCTATCGGGTCGGTGTCGACTACTTCGGTGACGAGCCGATCTTTGCATTGCTCCATGAGTTGTGGGTACTGCTTCTCAAGATCTATTTGTAGTGCCCACGTAGCGTCTTCCACTGATAAGCGTCCCTTTCACTAGGTATTGGAGAATTGAGATCTTCTTGTCTTCTTATAGGATCTGACAAGAAGAACCCCTGGAACAATCTCAAGGTGATCGTCCATCATTTCCAGTAACTTTTGTGTCTCTAATACTTCCTCTGGATTAGGACTTAGGAGTGTGTTTCTTTAGGGGACTTACTTGGAAAACACTATGGATCTTCATGTGTGCTGGCAGGTCCAACTTATAGGATTGGTTACCTACTCTTTTGGTTACCACTGAATGGTCCAAATAGCACCTTGCAAAGAAGCTTGCAATTGTCGATCTGCAGAGCTTCAAAGAATTGTCCCCTAATCGCCGATCTTTGTAATCGGGCCGATGCGTAGCTTCACCCTAACCGTATCACGAGCTTGATCTATGCAATTGTCGATGCCGAGCGTGTCGGTATGCTCTTTTGTCGGCCTCTTGCTGCTAGAGGATATCTTCGTACTTCCTCCACCAACTATTGCATGTCGGCTAGCATCCATTAACGTCTTAAATAAACATTACAGCCTTGGACCCCTGCATGATCCTGCTGGACTTCCCTTAATGCATGCAATTACCTTACGGTAATATTTTTATATTAACATTATAGTAGTATTGGATATATTGCTTTCAATAGTATCATATTTAACTAACTGTTATATGATAACTTTACGACCTCTAAGATATGTCATCATACAATTATCGAGACAATACTTATTTTGAAAAGTATTCTAATTATTTATCACATGGCTAGGGTTTATACCATCGGATCCAAGTGTTGAGCGTGTGACTCTCGCTCGCTACTTGGTTGTTGATGTATCACCCTTACATGTATATACTTTATAGTTGCTATACTTATGAGAAGATAGACAAATTCTTATTATATTTGTCAGGACCCTATGAAGGTTACTTAATTGCCTTTGGAAGGAATTACATCCTTGCGAAGGTTTAACTAAGATTTTATGTAATTATTATCTTACTTTATCTCGATACTGAGATATCTACACAAGACAAAACTATCTATGCAGCTATTATGAACATATAATTTATCAACAAGGCATTAAAGCTTATGATACATGCCCTCATGGAGTGCTATCAATGCCCTGCATAATAGTATACTTAGATTATATAATTTATGTAGTTATACGGGGTTCACAACCCTGAATAATTTAATTAAGAGCTAGGCTACTAGCTCATTCCTAGATGCGAATGCAAACAATAGATCATGGCGTAAGAAATTTATGCAAAGCCTCTCCCCACCTTGTTGTCGCACCCGCTAAGGCTAGAATACATCTCCCCATTGAGCCAGTGTCGACTAATTTGGAGACGACTTGGCCGTTGCATTGCTTCCATTGATTCACTCCCCTGCTTTGGTGCAGTTGGCTACCGCATCAATCTTGCATGCTGAAGGACACATAGACATTAAGCATCTACCCATCTTACGCTCTATTTGCTTTGGCTACTTGGGGGACGAACTCTATTCTAAGGGTCGACTAATTTGATGGCGATTCAACCCCTAAGATGTAGGTAGGTTCAGTCCTAAGATTGAGCCCTCCATTCTCTTCATAAGAAAATGGTCCTAAACCTCAATGTATCCTATCCCCTCGATTGGTGCAGGCTACACCCTGCATTCTCGACTCGCGAGTCGAGAATGCCTCAGCCAGCCAACACATTTTTTCTCCGTCGATAATGCTATAGCCAGCTACCGCCTTTGTGTGCATTCTCGACTCGCGAGTCGAGAATGCCTAAGCTAGCCAACACTCCAGGAAGTACTCATTATTCTCGACTGTTGGCTTGCTGTGTGCATTCTCGACTCGCAAGTCGAGAATGCCTTAGCCAGCCAATTCTTCTGTGTCTGGTCGCAGGTGCCTCGACCCAGTCAGAGGCTCAGAGCCACTCTCCTTCGAACCATCTTCCTCGAATATTGCGAAGGGGAGGGGCTCGGACTGGGTGGAGGCCTCTGCAACTAACCACAGGGAAATGCATCCTTAAGGCGAGCATCCTTAAGGTGCGGTGGCTGCTTTCTTGACTCGTGAGTCGAAAAGACCCGCTAGTCTCACACACAGCAATGCCAGGACCTTAATCCACATCTGCCCTTGACCCACCAATCTCTAGTGCATTCTTCTGTTTTGAGTCGCAGGTGCCTCTACCCAGTCAGAGCCACTCTCCTTCGAACCATCTTCCTCGAATATTGCGAAGGGGAGGGGCTCGGACTGGGTGGAGGCCTCTGCGACTAACCACAGGGGAATGCATTTGAATTGCATCCCTTAGGAGTGCTAGGGGCTTTCTCGACTAGCGAGTCGAGAAGGCCCGTGAGTTTCGACATCGCAATGCGAATACCTTAATCCACATCCTCTCTTCACCCGCCCAAGGTCTAGTGCATTCTCCTGTTTTCAGTCCCAGGTGCCTCTAGCATGTCTGAGCCACGCTCCTTCGAACCATCTTCCTCGAATGTTGCGAAGGAGAGTGGCTCAGACTGGGTGGAGGCCTCTGCGACTAACCACAGGGGAATGCACTTTTAACATCCTTATGGCCGCTTCTAAACACAACGAATCCATTCCAACTTAAACTCTGAGCACATAGAGTCATTCATGAGAGTTACTCCCATTTATTGTTTCCTTAGCGAGCATCTCTCAACCCGGTATATTTCATCTCGACGCTGAAATATGCTCGACAAGGAAACAATAAATCGGTCGAGCTCGCGAGCAGTTCCAACCAAAACTACAGACACATGGAGCTGTTCGCGCGTTAGTCCGATTGGTTGCTCCCTTGCTGAGCATCTCTCAACGCAGAGAGTGTCTCGATGCTAAAATATGCTCAACAAGGAAACAACCAATCGATCGTGCTCTCGAGCAGTTCCATGTTCTATTCGGTCTAGCAAGCATTCTAATAAAATAATGAAACAAGCATCTCTAAAACTCACCTCTTCTCCAAGAACTCCTTGGGCCATTGTATCCACGGATCCAGCAGACCTCTCAGAATCTTCCATCTTACGTTGGCCTCATCAACAAGGCATCTGCATCAAAAACTTGTCTCAAAGCGATTCGTGTATCCCTTCTCCATGGCGCTGCGATTGAAAAGTGCGTGTCCTGCGGCTCATCTCCGGTTTGCTACCTTAAGCATGCACATCGATCGAATCAACTAGTTTCAAAAAGACACGCAGTTAGAACTAGACACAGATTAAATTGCTGTTAGGAGCTTATAGCGTCGTGGCGCCATCCAGGAACTCGTTCAGAATCTCTCTCTGCCTCCCGTTTTGCTAAGGCCCGATAAAACTATCACGCGATAGTCTCCACTGCGCTCGATAACTTAGTCCCTTGAAATGAATCAATTTCGAATTGGTGTTTGAAGAATCGACCACAATTTAAAATATGGTTTGCCGCGTGAGGGGCGAGTGCCGTCAATCTTTGTCAGCGCGCCATTGAGGATGAAAGTCCGCCCTCCGGGCCTGTCCGTGTCTGAGCATATCCGGGCTCGGTATGCTCGGTTAGTTGTGCCCCATCAGGCCTTGCATGAGCTACTAAGCACGGCGTCTGTAGGCTTGTTGGGATCGTACCTCCAGGAGGTAATGGATCTGTGGACTTCGATTATGCCCCACAATCAGGCATTAACCTCACCGTTTGTACTTGTGATTATGTATATAAGCGTGCGGTATGTCGGCATCCTTATTGCTACTAAGGTTTTTCCCGAAAACCCTTGAAGGCGAGGGGTTTTTAATCACGGTAGTATCCTTTCTTTGCTCTCTCTTTTGTACTTGGGTCCCATAGGCCGTTGGTCTCAGTGGGATCGATAAAATCATATTCTATTCTATTCTATTCTTTTTCTTATTATTTTATCTCGACATACTAATTTGATAGAGCTGGGAGCCAAAAATGAACTTTGCTCTGCAAGCTGCCATTCTCATAAGAATTGATTTTTTTAAAATATCCAGAAGTAAAGCCTAGCGTCTTAATGCCTGTAGAACTATGAATAAACCAACAAAAGTATAATAGAGCTATTAGAAAGTTCAAGAGCTGTGTAACTCCACCTAGGTCCTATGAGTTGACATTTTGTGATTAGATATTCGTTTTGGTCTTCTACATTAACAACATGTTTTCAGTGTTTTATTGTTCCTCAAACCTCTGCTATTGTCCTTTTCGTTTAATTTAAAACTTTAATTCAACAAGGTTTTGTAGGACCATCGTATTTAGAGTTCGGGATATGGTTACAGACTTTTTTGTGGTATATTTCTGGCCACCCGTTATAGCCACTGTACACTTCACAATTTCAAGCTCAGAACCAACTGTTTGGGGGAATTTTTGGATCGATCCGGCTCTACCTGAGCTCAAATCGCTTTCTCTCTTCATCAAACTAACGTTAAAGAGGCAGCAAAGTGATTAGAAGGGCTTTTGAAACAATTCAAGCCGCCTATGGAGCCTGCAACAATGATCCAACCAAAGATCTCAACCCTGCCGCACAGTTTTCCGCTTGCTTTTTGGCCAGAAATACCACTTTTTGTAGGAAATACCATTTTTTTGCCCAAAAATACCTCTTTTTGGCCAGAAATAACATTTTTTTGGCCGAAAATACTACCCGCTAATAATGGGTGGCCGAAAGTATCACAAAAAAGTCTAGAAATACCACATCCCAGACTTTACATACAAGCGTCCAGTTTTGCAGGTTATACCAATTGACAATAAAGTTGTAGTGTTCAACCATGCCAGTTTTCTTTCTTACAGAATTCAAATTGCAATTTCCAGGTTCATGAGATGATTAATAATTCTCGTTATTATTTCATTATTTGTGCCCGTTGTTGGTACAGAGGTTACCTGCCAGATTATATTGCCTATAATCATTAAAGCTTTCTCAGACAAGTGATATGTCTTGTTGCCTTTTGTTTTGGTTTAAACTACGATGATCTTGATTTCTAATAGAATATTAGATGTCTTATATTATGTCCTTGGTGCTGCAGGATTCCCAACGTAAAATTTAACATAACAAAGATCTTTCATCGCTTGTTCCAATAGTGGATAGTTTCGTATGAATAGCTTAAGTGGCTTTTTATTGTCTGTTAGTTAAACCAAGATGGTAGCTAAAGATATAATGACTTTTGGGTAGTTTAAAGAAGTGATCAGCATGTCTTGTTATGTTGAATGAAGATCCAGATGTTGATGTTAGATATTTTGCTAGCCGGGCACTTCAAACATGTGAACAATTTTTGTCCACATAGGTCATAACATGAAATCATGGCAATCATTTAGAAGAGAATGGGATTCTCAAGTGTCATCCATGGGCTAGGAAAAGCACCTTTTCTGGTGGTCCACAGCGAAGCTTTCCATGGCAGGACGAATCGTTGTGGCTAAGTCAGTTTTAAGCAGCACCCATGTGTATATGGCTTTGTTCATGTTGGCTCCACGGTCAAAGGTACAACTTCTCGTCAGGGTTGTCAGGAACTTCATCTGGGGGGAACAGAGGAGGGTGCTGCTGTCAAAGTCAGTTGGGAAAAGTGCATGTTGCCAAAGCATTTTGGTGGCCTTGGAATGATCAATTTTCTTTTGCAGAGCAAGGGGATGATTTCTAAGTTTATTTGGAGAATTTTGAATAAGGTGGATGAGTCCCCGGGTTCCCGTCTTGTTTATCAGTCTTTACAAATGTGCATTTCTTTTGGATCTCGATCTCTTAGGCCACTTTTCCCCTGGGCTCTGTTTTATCCACTGACCGCATACCCTAATGCGTCCCCATTTCTTAGAGGATTGCTAGTTGCATGGGAGACTGTACAATCTCTGTTTAATTTTCACCATCTTGCGCACACTAGCACCACTGCAAGTTGTTGGTGGATTCCATTGAACGGTGGTCCTCTGGTAGCTTCAATCCACCCATTGACGCAACGTCGATGGAGAGCAGCAGGCGTGTATATGATATCTGATTGGTATAATAATCAAAGGCAGTTGCTGACATGGGAAGAGTTTAGAGCTAAGTTCCTCCTTTTAAGGTGGGATCAAGCTATTTGACAGAAGGTGTCTTCAATTCTTCCTCCAAGAGCACAAGTGGATGACCCCAAAGATTGGATAGTTCATGAGCGTGTCAAAGCGAGATAAGTTGGTAAATTCCATGTACAAGGTCTTGCTTGTCATGCCGGACGTCTTGCCTCCTTCGGCCCAAGTGGCCTTTGGTCATTCCTAGGGATCGTGAAGCGATGGAAATGGGTATGGGATAAACTACTCCATCCCAAAGTATTTGTTTTATGGTGGCAAGTCATTCATCGTTGTTCCAGCATTAATATTACTGGTGCCTGATTTAGTCCCGAGGTATCCGCACTTTGTCCCTTATGTGCCTGAGGGGACGAGACAATTGAGCATTGCTTCTTCCTATGTAGACATGTCAGACATGCTTGGTTGTGGCTTCAAGGCCTCTTTCCTTGCAATTTGAATAGCCATAAGGTGTTATTAGCAGTCTATCCAAGTAGTTAGGATAATTTGGCAAAAAGGGCGTTTCATTTGGCTTCTGCATGGATCATTTGGTCCATTTGGAAAAGAAGGAATCTTCTCATATTCAAAGGTCTTGCTTGTTCAGATGCACAGATCCTTCTTGATGCCCAACAACGAATTATCAAAGCATTCAGGTGCTCATCAATTGCTAATGAGGTGAAGAGCCATATTTGGGAGCACTATCTTCAGATTCATACTTACTTATGAGTTTTTGCTTGCTCTTCATATTGTTTAGATGTTGTATTTGAGTGGGGTGGTTTTGCTCTGGTGGACATTCTCTCCACTGAGTTATTAGTCCCCATTGTACTCTGTAACTTTCTCTGGATAATAAAGGCGAAAGTCCTTCAAAAAAAAAAAAATCCATGAGATTGAATGTTGCGGTCCATCATCATCATCATCATCAAGCATATGGTTGTCATTGTTGATTGAGCATGATATAGATTCTAGGCTGTTTTGCTAATTAAAGCGAGCTATTTTTTTTGAAGCTACTCTGCCTCCTTGCACTCCGAGGAGACATCTATATTAGGGAATAGAAAGCCTGATGCAAGTTGCCAGAGAGGGAACGACCTCTGGGTAAATTCGAATTTGAATTTTGTATAATTATGTCCACAGAAGATGCTGTTTGTTTATTATACTATTCTGTTAGATAGACTTGTTACTTTAGATCGACTTCAAGAGATTGTAACATTTTTTTTTTCTCTTTTAAAATTTTCTATTTTTGACAGAAGCTTTTTTGTCCTGCTTATAAACCAGATTATCACAATTAAGTGTTTGGGGCTTCTAGTATTTAGATTATCATTTCATTTTCTCAAGTAAACTATAGAACTCTTAGCGCAATTGGAACTATTGTACCTCCATCTATCTTTCTTACAGTTTTTATAGTAGGCTCAATCTCCCGGCAAGTAGAGCTCGAAGAAGCAAGCCGCCTTGAAAAAAGTTGGAAATGACGAAGTTACTCAAAGATGTGTCTGATGCTTTCATAGAGCTTAAGAAGATAATCTTCTCTTGAGTCCCTTATAGTTCAGCATCTTTAGCATTTCATGAATGATGAGCATGGATACTACCTTATTCAAACACCATATAGTATTCTGCTTGAAATCTTATAGTATTTTGCGAATCTTATTATACAGTATAGCAAATTTTGTACTTGCATACCCCACAAACGAGGAACTTTACGTACGGTATAGATTAAGGAATAAGGGGTGAATATGCCTATCCAACAGCTCTCGTTGCCCGGAGTCACCCCCCGTGTGAATATGCACCCAAACCAAAGGGGGTTTAAGGGGGATTTTAATTTAAATGTGTTGGACCCAATGGTTATGTTAATTAATGTCAATGGTAGTTATGTGTTGGTTGTTAATGTCAATGGTTGTTATGTGTTGGGGGATTTAATTTTTATATGTTGGATGTTAATGGTTTGTGTTGCAAAAATTTTTTTTTGGCCCCTTCGGGGCCTTAGGGACGCCCCCAAACCGTGTGACAAAAATTTTAGAATTCAAACCAGAAAAAAACTAGAATTCATTTGAGGCTTTCATCACCTGTAGCTTTTGAATTTGATCACAATAAAACAAATAGAACATAAGTAAAAGTTACCATAAAGATAGAGCAGATTGATCCCATTGTTCTGAAAGTCATAAAGTTTACAACACAAAGAAAACCCTCTGTTATTATGCTACATCTTGTTACTTCCGCTACAACTATTTCTCTTTCACAATGACACCATTGTTTATCAATCCATATGATTTTGGATGCTCCATCTCTAGCTTAAAGGTAATGCATGATTCACCTTACGGTTCGATTAAAGTTCCAAACCTACAATATAAATGTATTCTTGTGGCCACTTTGTTTGGTGATCTGCATGACATGGAAAAGGGCGTGGAATAATCCGCATGTTGTGTGCATAAGAATCCGTTTGTTGATTGAAGCTAAAGGTCGGCTGCTATGAACAATCCGGAAGCCGAAATATCCAAGAGTTGAAAGCAAAACGAGAGGGCCTAAACTTGAATCTGCAACAAATCATAGGAAGGAAACAAAAGGGGTTTTGCAGCACTACATTGTAGAATCGAAAACCAATACCTTGTAAAAAAACATTATGCTAACCGAAGAAACATTAAAAACAAATACCTTTGTAAGTGTGAGCAAAAAATCCATCTCGTGGTAGTAAAATCCACTCCGGCAATAAGAATCCAAGAGGGCAAGTACACATGCACACACATGCACACATGCACATGCACTTGCACTTGCACATTCACATGCATATGAACATGCACATGCACACACATGCACATGCATGTGCACATGCATACACATGCACATGCATGTGCACATGCACATGCACACACTTGCATAGTGTTCATGCACAAACACATGCAGAGAAAGACAACAACCCTCGGATTTTTCCAACCAACGAAAATCAACGGCCCATAAAGGGTGCACTCTAGAAATACTATTTAGTACACCTCAACGAATACAACAACGAAATCATAGAAAAACCATATGAAAAAGCGTATAAAAATCTAAAAGTAACCCCCTGTTATTATGCTACATATTCATATTATTCAATTGTATAGGTTTATTCCGTAATCTAGCACGCAATGACGTAATTGCAAACACATTTCATGTTATGTCATAAAACGACATTTCATGCGACATGAGAGCAACGAGAACAACATAGCATTGCATATTACAGATGTTACACCGCCGTCTTGGACGTTGCAAACACGCCACATGTTACGTCATTTACGACACTATATATGCAACGTAAGAGCAACGAGATAACAATGTAATACCGACATATTGAGAACGTTACACCGACGTCCTGATGCCGCGCCACGACGAATCCTAGGCGATGTCATTTTAAACGTCCGTGCAACGTTTTCAAGATGTTTATATGCAATCAATGTTGACGTCGCTAACCACCCCTTTTTTAGTAGTGATATTTTGAACCCTTTTCTTATAACGCCTACAATATTTTGTGAAATTATTTATTTGGTTAACATATACATCTTTAGTGTTCGATCTTAAAGATTTTTGCATCCGGAAGAAGATTGTATGAGCATCATAGCAACATCTATTTCCATTCTTACTTCATACCACACTCTCAAAGCATTTGCCCAGCAATGCTAGGAAGTCGCATTTAATTAAAGTGGGTCAAATCTCGAACTTTGGGACTCAGATTGAAAATGGGACTCATACTGTAGAAAAAAAAATTCTGAATTGAATGCTTGAATACAATTGCACATCATACACAAAGAACATACACAAAGAATTGGGTAACTTGTTTTCCTCATAAATTTTACAAACCAGTAGTTGAGAAAGTTTTCAAGCTTCTCAATATTATCTACCCTCATACAATGATATAGCATGGAGGTTGCTCATGGCTTTGTCCATCTCCCTTTTTGGGATCTTGTGTGTTGTCCTTTGAAATGTGACAAGTTGGATATGACCATACCACACACTCCACCAATTCCCTCCTTTGAGGATCAGCATGATTTGCCCTCCACTTCTTCTCCCAGCAGTCGGTGTATTGCTCCTTCAAGTTGCCCTTCTTGTGTCTTCCAATGGGCTCCCAATATTGAACTTGGAATCCAGGACGCAACTCCTCTCCATCAGCCATGGTGGTGGTTACATCAGAGAGTGCCACCCCTAACCATATTGGACAATCCTCATCGTCAGGCCTTACTAGCACAAAGTATCCTTCCTTGATGTCCTCAAAGGGATCCCACTCAGGAAGATAAAACCACTTCGGCTTTGAGGCCTTACTTCCCACAAACCACTTGGAACCATTGTTAGGACCCAAGTGAACTTTCTTAGATGTGCTTGCTCCTTGAGAACCCTCCCATAAGAACCCGTCTCTCAGCTCCCCCCTCACATGGTTGTTCAGTTTCTAAGCATGTCACAACTTTCTTCCAGTAATTGATTAGGGAGTCCATGTGATTTTTCTTCAGAGTGGAGGTGTGCTTTCCATTTCAAACATCATCCCAATGCGTTATATAATCCTTGATGCCCTTCACTAGTTGGCTAGAGTCTTTAACAGTCTTGAAGGGAGGTAGTGGTTTTGGCTGCCCTTTAGGAATAAGAACTTCACCTATAGCACCCCGTTGCCACAACTCGATTCCTTGTACAGGCATCCACAACTTGTCACCTGGTCTCCACTTATATTGCATGATCGGTATTCCATCCCTAACCCAAAACTTGAAATGAAGTGGCTTTGTGTGTCCTGTCAACTGATCCTTACCATCTAGCAATGTGATGTCCCCTACTTTCTCTACGGTGCACACACCGTATCAGAAGGCGGAGCATTCCCTCTGTCAGCCATACTGGCAGGGGCCATCCACCTGACACCACTCCCAGTGGAATGAGCCAGTAAGGGAAGAGTGGATGTGTCATTCACCCGTCTCCCTTCGGGTCGACCTATCTGCGGAAGCGTGAATAAACATGAGCACATGATACAATATAACAATACAATCACCTCGAAGGGTGAACACATCATAACATCATCAATACAACAACATCAACATGAGCAAAGGGGAAACCTACCCAGGGCTCAGACTCAAGGGGTTCGGACCGACCCGCTTGGGCCTCCGTGTCATTGCGCATGCAAATTCATGGCAAATGGATTTGGCTGGCATAAGAACATGGCTTAGGGTAGTCCACTCCATCCGCCCCTCCCATGCACACTTTGGAGAGTAGGTTGAAAAGTATTGGGACCGGACCGACTACTTGGGTGAATAGCCGAGGGGGCTACTACTACTGGGTTGCATCTCCCCAGCCCCGATGAGGCAGGAAGAGAGTTTCCTCTCCTCCAAAGGCATCCATGCCCATCACAGGCGGCTAGAGGGCCACTGCCCTTATTCGACTTGAACTCAATGGAAGGTGACGCATCACCCCACGAGTGTCGAGCTCATGCCTTGCCGACACGTAGTGACAAGCCATTAAGCCTAGCCCACGACCCCGGTAGGCCTTACACACCATAGGGGTCATACCGTGATGGGACAAGTTCCTCCTTATCAACCGCCTAGCCCCCGCCACCCACAACCGGGTGGGCTCCACGTACGAGCCGCATGTAATTGGGAACTAGTAGGCTATCTAGGATCATCCGCTACACGACTTTTAGGCCTCTACCCCCCTTCCCAATACATGGAGGTCACAGAGTGAAATACATACAACATCACAGAACTGAAATAGAGAATAACATCAAACCTATCTACTTAAACATCTAGAGTTAGGTTCCTTTGTTAGGGCTTATGATCTCCGGGTCTATCAGGCCTCTATGGCTGATCTAACATACTAAACCAGCTTATTGCCTAGCCAAAAGACGGCTTTGCACAACAGAATGACTAGATACCTGGTCCTTGGCCTGCTCCCGATCCTGGGAATGCATCCATGCCTCTGATCCTGCTGAAGACTGCTGCTACCCGATGATCTGTTGTGCAAAGATGGCTTTTCAGAGCCGAGCAATGCGGATTGGGGTCTTGACTTGGCCGAAGTGGCTCAAGAGAACCCTGAATTCGAGAGAGGGAAGGAGCTCTAGGAAAAACCCTAAAAATGCAAAGAGAAGAAAGGTTTAGGGTTTAAGGGGAAAGCCATTTTATAGAAACCCTTAGGGTTAGGTTAGACATTGGCCAAATGGGGTTTAGCCATTTGGCAATGGGGTCCATGGGGTTATTAATTGTATATGTTTATTTAACATGCACAACATTCAATGTTGCCCTCTAGGTGCAACCCTTGCCCCCTAGGTGCAACCCTATACGTCTCGCAAGTACATGTCATCCGTGACATGTACGGGTGACGTGGCAGTATAATATACGTATTCGAGGCGTATATTATGCTGGAACGTCATATTCTCCCCACCTTGACTTGATGCTGTCCTCAGCATCACGCATCTCCCCACCTTGGAAACCTGCAATACATTTGATGCATATAATTTTACAACACAATTACCCCAAGGTAATATTTACGTTATAATTTCTATAACACATCCTTGTTTAATATCATACTATGGTAAGGGAGTCTTTCACCCTCTTACTTTATCATCTATTATTCACAAATTTTTATAGCTTATACCATTATTATTATTAACATAGTTCCAAAATTTCCTACTTAAGGTTCCATATTGTTTCCTTACAACACATCGAGACAAAATTATGTGTTGCAAGTCTTCGCAGTGTGATCTTCCTCCCGTAGACTCTCCTATTGGCCTGCAGGTCCAACACTACGCTAGAATATGTTTACTTATTATAAGGGTTGGTTATTAGGGAACCACCCATTAATTACAACTACATGAATACAAGGCATATCTCCCGGCATAGGAAGATTATGTTTCTTCCATCGTGGCCGTGGAGACAGCGCCCTATCATGCCTAGGATGCCAACTCATGCCTACACCTTTAGTTGCCTGAGGCATGGAGGATAGGGTCCTTCCCGTATTTGGGCGTGAAGGATAGGGTCCTCAACGTAGTAGGCATTGACCAAAGGTGCTTTCCTATCAATGCATGCCTGAATGACCTCTTATCTCTCAAGGTCGTCTACTTCCGTGGGACGGAAGTAGACTTTTTAATCTACCTTCCACTCCCTATCGGGTCGGTGTCGACTACTTCGGTGACGAGCCGATCTTTGCATTGCTCCATGAGTTGTGGGTACTGCTTCTCAAGATCTATTTGTAGTGCCCACGTAGCGTCTTCCACTGATAAGCGTCCCTTTCACTAGGTATTGGAGAATTGAGATCTTCTTGTCTTCTTATAGGATCTGACAAGAAGAACCCCTGGAACAATCTCAAGGTGATCGTCCATCATTTCCAGTAACTTTTGTGTCTCTAATACTTCCTCTGGATTAGGACTTAGGAGTGTGTTTCTTTAGGGGACTTACTTGGAAAACACTATGGATCTTCATGTGTGCTGGCAGGTCCAACTTATAGGATTGGTTACCTACTCTTTTGGTTACCCTGAATGGTCCAGCGCACCTTGCAGAAAGCTTCTTGCAATTGTCGATGCAGAGCTTCAGCAATTGTCCCCTAATCGCCGATGCTGTAATCGCTGATGCAGAGACTCTCGCTCGCTACTTGGTTGTTGATGTATCAACCTTACATGTATATACTTTATAGTTGCTATACTTATGAGAAGATAGACAAATTCTTATTATATTTGTCAGGACCCTATGAAGGTTACAAAATTGCCTTTGGAAGGAATTACATCCTTGCGAAGGTTTAACTAAGATTTTATGTAATTATTATCTTACTTTATCTCGATACTGAGATATCTACACAAGACAAAACTATCTATGCAGCTATTATGAACATATAATTTATCAACAAGGCATTAAAGCTTATGATACATGCCCTCATGGAGTGCTATCAATGCCCTGCATAATAGTATACTTAGATTATATAATTTATGTAGTTATACGGGGTTCACAACCCTGAATAATTTAATTAAGGGCTAGGCTACTAGCTCATTCCTAGATGCGAATGCAAACAATAGATCATGGCGTAAGAAATTTATGCAAAGCCTCTCCCCACCTTGGTTGTCGCACCCGCTAAGGCTAGAATACATCTCCCCATTGAGCCAGTGTCGACTAATTTGGAGACGACTTGGCCGTTGCATTGCTTCCATTGATTCACTCCCCTGCTTTGGTGCAGTTGGCTACCGCATCAATCTTGCATGCTGAAGGACACATAGACATTAAGCATCTACCCATCTTACGCTCTATTTGCTTTGGCTACTTGGGGGACGAACTCTATTCTAAGGGTCGACTAATTTGATGGCGATTCAACCCCTAAGATGTAGGTAGGTTCAGTCCTAAGATTGAGCCCTCCATTCTCTTCATAAGAAAATGGTCCTACACCTCAATGTATCCTATCCCCTCGATTGGTGCAGACTACACCCTGCATTCTCGACTCGCGAGTCGAGAATGCCTCAGCCAGCCAACACATTTTTTCTCCGTCGATAATGCTATAGCCAGCTACCGCCTTTGTGTGCATTCTCGACTCGCGAGTCGAGAATGCCTAAGCTAGCCAACACTCCAGGAAGTACTCATTATTCTCGACTGTTGGCTTGCTGTGTGCATTCTCGACTCGCAAGTCGAGAATGCCTTAGCCAGCCAATTCTTCTGTGTCTGGTCGCAGGTGCCTCGACCCAGTCAGAGGCTCAGAGCCACTCTCCTTCGAACCATCTTCCTCGAATATTGCGAAGGGAAGGGGCTCGGACTGGGTGGAGGCCTCTGCAACTAACCACAGGGAAATGCATCCTTAAGGCGAGCATCCTTAAGGTGCGGTGGCTGCTTTCTCGACTCGTGAGTCGAGAAGACCCGCTAGTCTCACACACAGCAATGCCAGGACCTTAATCCACATCTGCCCTTGACCCACCAATCTCTAGTGCATTCTTCTGTTTTAAGTCGCAGGTGCCTCTACCCGGTCAGAGCCACTCTCCTTGAACCATCTTCCTCGAATATTGCGAGGGAGGCTCTGAGACTGGAGGTGGCCTCTGCTGACTAACCTGAGGGAATGCATTTGAATTGCATCCCTTAGGAGCGCTAGGGGCTTTCTCGACTAGCGAGTCGAGAAGGCCCGTGAGTTTCGACATCGCAATGCGAATACCTTAATCCACATCCTCTCTTCACCCGCCCAAGGTCTAGTGCATTCTCCTGTTTTCAGTCCCAGGTGCCTCTAGCATGTCTGAGCCACGCTCCTTCGAACCATCTTCCTCGAATGTTGCGAAGGAGAGTGGCTCAGACTGGGTGGAGGCCTCTGCAACTAACCACAGGGGAATGCACTTTAACTGCATCCTTAAGGAGCGCTTCTAAACACAACGGAATCCATTCCAACTTAAACTACAGGCACATAGAGCTGTTCGCGAGTTACTCCCATTTATTGTTTCCTTAGCGAGCATCTCTCAACCCAGAGAGTATATTTCATCTCTCGACGCTGAAATATGCTCGACAAGGAAACAATAAATCGGTCGAGCTCTCGAGCAGTTCCAACCAAAACTACAGACACATGGAGCTGTTCGCGCGTTAGTCCGATTGGTTGCTCCCTTGCTGAGCATCTCTCAACGCAGAGAGTGTCTCGATGCTAAAATATGCTCAACAAGGAAACAACCAATCGATCGTGCTCTCGAGCAGTTCCATGTTCTATTCCAGTCTAGCAAGCATTCTAATAAAATAATGAAACAAGCATCTCTAAAACTCACCTCTTCTCGCAAGAACTCCTTGGGCCATTGTATCACAGATCCCGCAGCCTCTCCGAGAGTCTTCGCATCTTCTGTTGGCCTCATCAACAAGGCATCTGCATCAAAAACTTGTCTCAAAGCGATTCTCGTGTATCCCTTCTCCATGGCGCTGCAGTGAAAAGTGCCCGTGTCCTGCAGCTCATCTCCGGTTGCTACCTTCGCCCCATGCACATCGATCGAATCAACTAGTTTCAAAAAGACACGCAGTTAGAACTAGACACAGATTAAATTGCTGTTAGGAGCTTATAGCGTCGTGGCGCCATCCAGGAACTCGTTCAGAATCTCTCTCTGCCTCCGGCTGCTAAGGCCCAGTAAAACTATGCGCCCGATAGTCTCCACTGCGCTCGATAACTTAGTCCCTTGAAATGAATCAATTTCGAATTGGTGTTTGGGCGGGCTAAAGTTGGTCGTGCTGTACCCTTAGCCAGCTTTTTTGCCTTGAATGATTGTATATCCTTAATTTCAAATTTAAGAACACGTCGGACCTTCTTTTTTACATACAGTCCCAAAATCCCAAAGGCCCGGAAGAGACTCAGTTTGAAAGGGAATTTGAGCAGCAAGAGACAGCGCCGGCATTCTGAGATGACGACTCCATCGAAGAAGCGGGCCGCCAGAGCGAATGCGGGTTCTAGCAGAACGAAGAAAAGAAAGATTGGGACTCCAGGTGAGCTCTCAATTTTGATTCGATTCATCCACCTTTTCTGATTCATCTTTTTGTCTTGCAGCATTTACGGCAGAGACGCTAGTGATCACTGGTAGAACTCCATTCTTCGTTATCGAATGATTGGAGACAGAGCTACTTGAAACACCTGCAGATTGCTGGTGGTATGTCGAAGTCACAACCTGTGGGAAGGAGAAAGATCTGTTCCTTTGGCAAAGGGATAAAAAGAGTTCCGGCGACAAGTACAAGATCGGTGTGGTCCTCTCCGTTGCTGCCCCAGATTCCAAACATCTTACATTATATGTAGAAGATTGCCTGAAGGGTAAATTCTATCACACCAAGAAGTTATCTGTCTCCAATTATTCTTCCACTTCAATGAGCAAGGCCAAGGGTTAGGGGATCGACAAAAGGCCGGTGCCTTTAAATTGTCAGAACCTTGGCTGGAAGGATTTGGAAGGGATGAAGGAGGCCAGAACCCTGACATCTAGGGAGCTCGGAATGGAGATTTCCAGGGTGAGAGAGAAGTTTTTCAACACCGGGAACTTCAGTCCAACGTGCTGAAGACTTTAAAGCACTCTACAGTTACTACGGATGTAGTTCAGAAGGAGAAAACTCCAGAAGGGACTACAAGTCAGGAAGCAGAAAGTACACGAGAGGATTCAGATGCTGATGAAGAGGATGAAATGGTCGATTCCCAATTCTTGGATCCAGATGATCAGATAAGAAAATCACAGAGAGGGGCCCAAAAGATGGAGCGGCTGGCTCAATATTATCCATTGGAAATTGGACACAAGTTGCTGCTGGACATAAGACGATTGAAGGTTTGCACTGGCGATGCGGTCCTGTTCAACCACAGGGAATTTAATCCAGCACATATGCTAGAGATTCTGAACCATGGTTCGTCATCCCGTTGCGGATCCAATGCCTGCGGATGTCATACCATTCAGCAGAGCTACCGGTGAGTTATTCAGGTGGACCACTGAGGAAGACCTGAAGGGAAAAGATGTGAGGTTTTGGGTAGTGGACGGCCAGCATTCAGTGAGGGCAGCACAAGTATTGCAGACAGAAAAGGAAGTGCCGCAAAGGATCAAGGACCGATATTCCAAACGAGAGTGCAGAGTTCTCTCAGCGGACCAACGGAGCTCGCCAGCATTAGCCACTGTCAGAACGGAGCTCGCGAGTCGAGAAAGCTAGAGGAACAGAGGAAAGCAGAGGATGCGGGGGCTTTCTCGACTCGCGAGTCGAGAAAGCCCAGAGAAAAAAGGAAAGTAGAGGATGCGGAGGCTTTCTCGACTCGTGAGTCGAGAAAACCAGAGGAAAAAAGGGAAGAGGAATAGAGAAAACATTAGAGATTAATGGTTGATGAGTGAAAGCATCGAGCCTTCCCAATCTTTCTTTCTCCGCCTCTTTGGGCAATGTAGCTTAGTTTATATTCTAAGTTCCATCGTTCAAAGAGGCGTGAAAGCAAAGATTTGGGAATGCACAATGCTTTCACTCTGGCCTTCACTCTGCTTCTCTGTTTTCTCCTCTCCTGTGGGTATACTCGACCGGCGAGTCAAGAAAGCCAGAGGCAAGAAAGGAAAAAGAGGACGTGGGGCCTTTCTCGACTCAGACGCCGAATCCTCTATTTTCCTTTATTCCTCTGGCTTTCTCGACTCGCGAGTCGAGAATACCCAGAGGAGAACAGAAAACAAGCATGAAAGGATCCATTAGAGATTAGTGGCTGGTGAGTGAAAGCATCGAGCCTTTCCAATCTTTCTTTCCCCGCCTCTTTGGGCAATGTAGCTTAGTTCATATTCTAAGTTCCATCGTTCAAAGAGACGTGAACGCAACATTTGGGAATGTGCGATGCTTTCACTCTGACCTTCTCGACTCGTAAGTCGAGAAAGACTCCATATGGCTTCCTCTGCTTTCTTCTCTCTTGTGGGTATTCTCGACTCACGAGTCGAGAAAGCCCCTGCATCCTCTTTTTTTCGTTTCCTTATAAGTATTCTCGACTCGCGAGTCGAGAAACCCTGTGGATGTACTCCTTCCATGCTCTGACACTGTTCCATTTATTGATTGCAGCCCGTATCTTGACCAAATCATACATAATCGGCAACAGTGGAAAGCATTGGGTTGTCCTCAGCGGCCTATAGGAAACAGGGCTCCCTCGGATAAGTGGAAGACCTTCGAGAAACTCTGCAGATATGTTCTTCTGGTAGGCCAGGAAGATGATGAGGGGGATAATGAAGATGAGAAGAAGAAGAGAACACCAAGAAAGGGCAGGGAGTCTCTACCTGACCAATATGACCTCATTCTATGCCCTGAGGCGGTCTGGAAAAAATGAACTGAGATATGCGCTCTTTGGACAAGAGGCAAGCTTAAGGACAGCAATGGAGAATTGCCAACTAGGTCGGACCCAAAGTTGTTCGACAAGCAGTTCATGAAAAGGATACAGGGCCTGACGGACAAAGAAACGCTTGACCTACAGGGCAGAATCCTGGATGGAACAATCCTGCTAAGGAAGACTAGGAGTTCTAAAATGCAGGACGCGAAGGATTATGCCACAGTCCAAAAGAGACAGCGTGCGTTGGAAGAAGGCATCACAGAGCTTTGCAATGTTGCATCCAATGCATGCCATGATTTTGATTATTATAAGGAGAAGGCTGCGCTTGATGAGGAAGACATGAAGGAGTTGAACCGACTATGTCAATCCTACATCAACACGAAGTTAAAGCATAACGTCAAAACAGCCCCCTTTCCTGAACGTGCTATCCTATATGGCACTTCTGAAGCGGAAGCTTAAATTCGGGGTGGTCCCATTTAAGACCGATGATAGCTTCCCTCCCTTCTTGGTAACCTTGGGACACAAGGGGTTTGATGGTCTTGAACTGGCGCCTGAGCCCGTGGCACTATTTGCCATGACTATGATCGAAGACCCCACCCTATTTTATGAAAAAGCTGACATTGAGCAGTGCTACAAGACGTGTCTGGACATGACCGAGCTGGATACTTTCAGTTTCCTTATCTTTTGCATGCCGGACAGTCAGACAATTGCTGTGTCACAATGGGCAGCTGATATTAACTTCACTAACAAGATCTTGTATTCCATATACGAACTGGAACATGAGTGTAGACTTGGCCTGCTGAAGGCACCAAGTTTTGCCAATATAGTTTTGGTTATGGTTTCAAGATCGGCTGCAGACCTGGACAAGTGGTGGTCTAGCGAGCACCACTTTTCGAAGAGTTCATGATTTCTCAAGAGCAGATGGAACCCTGGAAGGGCGGCAGATTTATGGAGGATGTGCCATTGATTGACAAAGTCAGCACTGATGGTGCGACAGGTCCAATACATAGAATTCCTATCCGACCAAGAGTTATCAAGTACTTCTTAACCAGCTTGGTCGAGGAAGATCAAATTGTATGCGAGTGGTACATGAATGGCCTGTTCTCTCAAGGGGCTATGCTGTATGGAATGAGACCAATATCCGTGATTGGGAACAAGGACATGGTTGAAACCATTCGGTCATACCTGGACCTGCTTCATGAGCATTTCAAAGAGAGGAAGACAGCTGGAAGCAGTAAGGACGAAGATGACGGAGACAACGCTGACATCCAGGGAGATAAAGATGACGGAGATGTCCAAGGCTTAGACGAGATTGCTGCGGATAAATAGTGGAGAATCTGAGATTGGGGTGAGTTCACTTTGCTCTCGGAGGGTTTCTCGACTCGCGAGTCGAGAAAACCTCCGAGTCTTTAACTTTTTCCTTTCTCGACTCGTGAGTCGAGAAGCTCGTTTCGTAACTGACGTCTTTCATCATTCCAGGGACATCGAGCTCAGTTCATCGGGAGGATACTGCATCCAAAAAAGACAGTCAAGAACAAGATAGTGCGGCTAGCAAGAAAGGACATGAAAGAATAATGATCCCGCATATGGATCCCGATCAAGAGGAAATCTGGTCAGAGCCAAACTCAAACTGGGATCCAGAGGCACCCACCAAGCTTATAATTTTCGAAGTCAATGGAGTCTTGGCTGCAGTATACCACGATGGTGAAGTCCCCGAGCTTAACACCTCGCAGAAGTCGACAAAAGTGGGGTTTAAAATCGTGTATCCTCGGCCTAAAGCAAAGAAAATTATTGAATGGTGCCTGCAACGGGGATTCGAAGTGGCCATATGGTCTTGTATGGCGAAGAAAACTGTTGTCAATGTCCTTGGTGTTCTCGGCCTTCCAGTTTTGAAGTTCAAGTTTGTTTGGGGAAATGAAAGGGTCGAGCATGTGTCAGACCTTGATCTAGCCATCACAAAGGGGAAGCCTATTATGGTGAAAAGGATGGAAAAGGTTTATGAAGCATACCAGGAGTTATCAACCAGAAGAGTATGAAACAGATAGGTGGTTGTCTTTCAATCTCGTTCCAGTGTTGGCGGAATCCTTGTTTTCCATTCTTGTGGGCGATGTGATTAGGAACTATCCGAACCTCAAGCAGGTCGATCCAGAGAGCAGCGCCATCATGAGGGCTATGGATGACAAATATCATGGTGATCAAGAAGAGTGACCTCTGCTTTCAGATAGCAAAGTTGAGTGAATTTTGTAAAGACACGTGAATAAATGTACTATATTTTGTAATGAATATACTTGTACATTGAGTTTTCGCTGGCTTTCTCGACTCGCGAGTCGAGAAAGGCATGCTTGTCCTATTGATGAAACCATTTGTATGCTTGTTTGTGTGACTGGATGCAGCCATATTCTGTAATGATAATGGTTGTATATTGGCTTTCCAGGGCCTTGCTCGACTCGCAAGTCGAGAAAGGCACTGCTTGTCCCGTTCAAGAGACCATTTATATACTTCCTTGTGTGATTGGATGCAGCCCTATTCTGTAATGAAAATGGTTGTACTTTGACTTTCCAGGACCTTTCTCGACAGGCACTACTTGTCACGTGATTGGATGCAGCTATATGGAATGAATATTCTCCATTGTATTTTGAATTCTCCATTTTTTTCTTCGTTTTAACTAATGGCACCGTAATTATTAATTATGGACTGTCCTTGCTCCGTGGTTCGTGCACGTGATCCCGCTCACACACACATCCCCGCTCAAAGGGCTACACTCTTACCGCTTCCACGGCGGCACGGCTCCGCTCGGCGACAGAGATCCCGCTCTGGCACAGATCCCGCTCAGGCTACACTCTTACCCGGCCTTTGGGATAAGCTTGCTCGTGATTGCAGACGCTATGTGACCTCAAGGGATGAAGAAGAGAGGAAGAAACTTTCGCAAGTCCAGAAAGCTCAAAGCATCTTGCAAGCATTGCATGACATCCACGGAGGTTGGGAAGGAGCATATTCGATGAAAAGTTGCGGGAGGAGAGTGGAGAAATCGGGTGGACAGGTCAGCGGGTGGTTCCTGAGGCACCTCCTCGTGAGGCATTCCACATTCTTCAAGTTGCCCCCAAGGCTTACAGACAGTAAGAAGAAGCCCCACAATCCCCTAAGATGGACCACCTACCACGATGATGTAACTATAGTGACAGCAAGACCGCCATGGTCTCTGCGTCTGATGTAAAATACATTGTAGCTATTCAATTTATTAATAAAAATTCTTTTTCAACTACAACTTTGCTTTCAATCTGTAATGAAATTCCTTTGTTTGAGTTGTATTGTTCTTGTTCTTGACTCGCGATCCGAGAAAACTGGGAGAAAGCTTGGACCCACTAATAGACAAATATTGGACAGTTTTCGAGTCGGAGTAATTTTCCGAGCTCCTTTTTGTGTAAAATAACAGGGTTCCAAAAAAAAGTGGGAATGGAATGAGACTCACTTTAATTAAATACGACTTTAGGCACTTCTTATATTAGATTTATGATTCAAAATTTATCGCTACATCGATCTAGATACTTATCGAGAACAAATGTACGCGTATAATAGGTGTGCCTAAATAATTATTCTAGACATATGCATATAATTCTATTTTCAGACCATTGTATGATCTTGCAGCAATTTCATTTACATGATATATTTAACATTTTGAACCTTTAAAATGAAATTGTCATTTTAACACTAGTTTGGGGACTAAACATTAACTAATGGCAGAACAACTTGGTTATCTCAGCTGCTGCCTAAGCAAGCAGATTATTTCGACGACGCCTTCCGATGATGTTGTGACACTGCAAAGTTGAAAAGGCTAAAATCAGCCAAATTTATGATGTGTTTGTTACGCTCCCCGAATCCATACGATGCTCCCATCGTATAAATACGGGAAATTCCCCTCCCATGGCGAATCCATCACCAAGGAAAGGTCCTCCGTCTGACTCGGACTAATTAATGGCACCTTAATTGTTCATAAGCTAAGGTTAGCTATGTTAATAATTAATTATTAAAGTGGAAACCTAACCCAAAACCCTAATTCGAATTTAGGGCTTAACCTAATATTAAAAGGGGCTAAAATACTAAAGTAGGTGATATTAGCCAACCCAGAGTTGCCACGCCCAAATCGACATTGGGCAAGAGAGTTGCTAACTTGGGACCCAAATTGGGGTTTTATACCCCCATTTGCCCCAATTCAAATTGGGGGGGAGTTGGTGGAGGAGGAGTCTTTGTTCCACCCTGTTCCAGCCAGAAGGATGGGGAACCAGAGAGATAGTAGATCTAGCTATGATCCCGGTTAGTATGTAGATAGCTTGGATTCCTAGATAGTCATATGACTAACCCTTGTATGCTCAGAAGGTAGCTAGGATTAACCTTTGTATGAATAGATGTATGGTTAATCTCTATTTTATGTTCTATTCGAAGCTATGGATGGATGGATGTATAAGGATAGCTTTCTTTCTATTCCTCCTGTGTTGTATGGGTTGGGGGGAGGGAGTAGAGAAGAAGTAGAGATGCTCCTAGATAGAACCCTTAAAACCCAGTAAATGCGGCCTGTGCACAAGAGCCAACCTGGCTGTGGATGCTATGATGTGGTTCAGCACCAGATAATGAGTATGAGGGTGAATCGGGGGTGGGATCCTGCCTAGCGTGGCTACAGGACTCCGATAGTGTGCTAGGCTTATAGCCGGTCACTGTGTGTGGGCCGGGTATGGGTCTGACACTCTCTGGGCCGGAGGGCGAGAGTCTATATGGCCGTCCTGGGCTCGAACGGGCTGGTGAGCCAGCCTTTAGATTTAGGGAAGTAAGTCGGGTACGGATGCGGGGGTCACTGAGGGGGCACGTGTTCTCTAGCACACCCAGGGATCCATCATTCTCGGGGAGGAGACGCCTCTCTGACTTGCCTCATCAGACCGGGGAGATGTAACCCAGAGTAGTCCCGAAGGGTGATTCCTTGGGATTGCGTCTCCAGAGGGCTACAAGCACGTCATAGCATGATTCAGCCTATCTGCAAAGTGTGCACAGGAGGGGCGGATGGAGTGGACTACCCTAGCCATTGTCTTATGCCAGCCAACGCCATGTCATACCTCTGTCTGCTGTTATCTTGAGGCCCTGACTGTCAGTCGGCCCCATGGAGTCTGAGCCGGGGTAGAGCCCTTAGTTATGGTGTATTTCCTTTGTTATGTTGGTATTCTGTTGTTAGTTGTATTGATGATGATGGGCCACCCTTCGTGGTGGTATATTATTTATTAGTATTGTTGCTAGGTGCTAACATGTATGTACGCGCTTCCATATATAGGATTCCCATAGAAGGGGTGGGACAAATGACACCTCTGTGTCCTTCACCCGGACACTTGACCATCACAAGTGGTCCGAGTCAGATGGAGGGCCTTTCCGTGGCGACGGATTCGCCATGGGAGGGAAATTTCCCGTATTTATACGATGGGAGCATCATATGGATTCGGAGAGCGTCACAGTGTTGTTCATGGATTGAAGGTAAGTTAGTTTTTTATGTGGAAAGGATTATTAGTCATGTCTGCATAATTGTAATGAAAACTTTAAATAATCATGCGTTGAAGTTATTAGCATTTAAGATCCCAATTAATTTTGAATATTTGCATAAATCAATAGACTCATAGTACGTTTTAAACACTACTCTATTTGCTAAATATTTGAAACCACCAAAAAAAAAAAAACCCTTTTAAATCCGTCTCCAGACTTTTATCTCATTATACCTTTGCAAGGAAATAACTCGATATAGTAAGCAGCCCTAAGTTTATTCAGGTGTACTAACCTTACGCCCAGACTATATTACTCTATTCAACATTGACTATGAGCTAAACAATTTTCCCATTCCACATATCGAATGCCAAGTGTTTCCAATGTAAATATTTCCTTCCTTATTACTTTTGCAGACCGTAATAGTTATTTATACAAGTACAAACAATTACTACCAAAATATCCACTATTTAAAACAATTAAATCAAATTAATGTAGACTGAGTAGTTCATTGTAGCTCCACAAGTGTATTTTTTACTTTATTTCCAATCTTCCAATAAAGATCATGCTACCTGCACCAACACTGCACCAACATTACAAAAAATAAGCATTATAAATGGTTGCCTTGTACATGGTAGCAGGTGTCATGGGATCTTTTGGGGTCACCCCCCTTCACACTGCCATATAAACAAACAAAATAGAAAACAGAATCCAAAAAACACCATTAGAGAGTGAAAACCAGATGTAATCTAATGGACTAAACCAAGGCAAATGCCAAATACCCATATGTGTACCATCCACCTGTTCAAATAGTATAAGATACAGTCTGTATATGTGGATATCGGCATCATTTAGAGAGCACATTAATTTATCTCCTACCAGTCAGCCTGTTCTTCTAAAATTGTACCATACACAAGCCAGGACTGTTCTCGTCTTTTATATCCTAGAAATGCTTAATTTCTACTCATTAGTAGAGTCTTTCTTCCCTATGTGTCCATGTTTATCAGTGCCAACCATATTTCAGCCATCATCCAAAGCTAGTTTGTAGGATTTGAACTTAAGTCATAGAGCACCTTAGATTTCCTATTCTGCATTATGCTGCAATTCTTCTCAACATGCCTGCATCCTGCCATGTCTAACTTACATACTTACTCCATATTATGGAAAGAACGTTACAAAGTTGGCCCTATTTCTAAATTGCATATAGCTTGATGCAAGGCTTGATCATATTGGTTCAGTACCAAGAACTTATTATCTGCATGTGTGTCGGCTTAGAACCCTGTCAAATGAGTTCAATGCAGTCGCAATTTAGCCAGATCCCTATTGCACAAACAGTGACGAAATTGTTAATCAAATAGAGCAACTAGAAGGGGGTTTTACATTGTTGCAGTCATCGGGCAAGCCAAGGAGTGACGTACCACATGATTCAACCATTTGTCAGTTTGGCAACATCACATAATTGCAAATAGTCCAAATGAAGTTCATAGGCATTTCTAGTCTAGCTAACAATATTCTGGCCTCCAAAGCCAGACATCTAAAGCTGAATATCTGTGTATACAGGAAGTATCGCTTTCAAACCCTTGTTATAAAATTCACTGCTGAAAGTTTCAGTCTGCCTAACTACTAGTGCTAATACATGCATTACATTTTCTTTAATCCATTCTGCCCTAATGCAATCTTCAGAATAATACAATAAGCATAGACTATTAGATGCCAAATATCTGTGCATACAGGAAGTATAGCTTTCTAACCCTTGTTATTAAATTCATTGCTGAAAGTTTCAATCTGCCTGACTACTAGTGCTAATACATGCATTACATTTTCTTTAAGCCATTCTGCCCTAATGCAGTCTTCAGAGTAGTACAATAAACATAGACTACTATACAAATAATCATGTACCATGGCCTTGCTCACTGTCACGCAACACGACAGCATATAAATAAGCCTATTTCACTACTTCCTATAATTGCTTATTCTGCAGTGTAATCCAGTGGATCAATACCTAGCTTAAAGAGCTTGTTTAAAAGGACAATCTAAAGCATTGCTCTTTACATCCTTATCTAGAAGACCAGCTCCATCATTATATGCGTGTAACATGTAACACTTATTAAATATGCAAGGGAGTAGTCCGCATAAAGGCAATGATGATGCTCTAATGGTGCAATGTTGCCCAGATCTGCCAAGCTAAACATCTCAAGCTTATGTCAATATTATTTCATATTAGAGCAAGCTAACACCCAGTCACTGCTTAGAAGCTTGCTCCCGACAAATAAATCAATGAAGAACTCACCCCAGATAAATGTATATGCTTACAGAAAGTTAAAAACATAGTAGAACCACTTAAACAGGATTAAATCTATATGAATATCCATAATAATTTATCAGGTCTAGTAATAGTTAAGGTTTCAAAACAATAAACACAAATTCCAACCTGATTAGGATGAGTTGAGCCAGATGGAATATTGTTGCAGTCTTTCATTGTGGAATTAGCACCCATCTCCCTGCTGGAAATTGGAATAACATTATGCTGGCTTTGATTAGAGCAATAGAGACATATTTTCCAGTGTTTATGCCATCACTAGTCTTCAACAATCATCTGGATTTCACGCACAGCTGCCACTGCATCAGCGCCACAATTTTTTGCGAATCATCTCAGGCTCCTGGCAAGCTTTGACAGCGGGTAACAATGCCCAATGTGAAATGCTATGGGCCAAGCCAGAATCAAGAACCGTTTCTTCCTTTCCATGAGTAGTGCCGGCCACTGCTCAGAGCTAAACCTAAGTCTAATATAAGACGATTATATCGTATCATTTCATACCAAGGAAACCCTAAGCAAATAGGCAGGGATAGTACCGTCAGTTTCAATTAGGTGCAGCCATTAGAATAGTACCTAGACCTTACGTTCCTTTGGTACAGGCCAACCATGCCATCCTTCCGTTCAAGCTCCTTGGCTTTTTGCCCTAAAGTGTTAGATTTTTCTAGCACGACAAAATTGCAATGTCTACCAAAGAAGAAATATATGTACAATGTCAAAAATCATATTAGCAAGATCCAAATGGATTGAGATAGCTATATTTTGAGTGCTATGTTCAATACTTTTTGAAAGTGTTAAATGCACTTATTACACTAACAATCTATAATAATCCCTCCCCAAAAAAAAAAAAAAAAACCTCACCATGAACACTCAGGTGGCTAAGCATCTTCTTTTATACAAAAGTGATTGTTATAATTAATCTAAACGTGCATCAAAAGGAGGAAACCAAGTGACTTTTTATATAGGAAGAACCTTGTCATTAATTATAGCCAAAATCCTTATTAAACAAAAAGAGCTTTCCCCAACTAGTCAGGTTGTTTAGATAGTATTTTAGCCATGCAATTTAAATAAAAAATTTATTTCATTTGCAACCTTTCATTGCCCTTTATTCTTAGCTGGTCCACTATTGCTTTGCCATCTCTATGATGATATCTACATTTACATTGGCAGCCAGGACCTTATTCTTACTTGCATGCAATGAGAATGTTTATATCGTTTGAAGTTGTCAGGAGCTAAGTGCTTTAGAAGAACTTGAAGGAGATACCCTTTCTGTACTTTGTTCGATCCACAAAGGCATTGACTATATCTCTCTCTGACGCAATACCTATCAACAAGCCTATCAAATATAGTAGCTCTGTGTCATTACTATACCCCACAAATGCTTCAATGGCAACTCCATTACAAGGATTTTTGCTGTAAGAAATAGGTTGATCATCGACGACTAATATTCCTCTAATACCCCTTCCAAGACGAGAGAATTCCTTTATAAACTTTCCATCTGAAGTGCTAGTGCAAGAATTTCTATAAAGCCTATGAGAGATAAAGCAATTCTTTGGATCTAGTGTGTCTAATATTTTATTTGCGTAACCTTTGGTAGCACTTGTAAAGATCACCACTTCATAACGCGTTGCCATAGATTTTAAGAACTTCTTAGCATACGGACGAACTATCACATCAATGGCATCATGTTCATCTTTTGCAACCACTGAGTGGACGAGGGTTTCATCCATATCTAGAACTAGAGTAGCTCTGAAAAGGTTTAGGGGCTCTAGAAAGGGACGATTTGACTTTGTATGTTGTGTTGATGTTGCCAGTTTGCCGTATAACTCAATTCTGAACATCTCCATCGCCATCTTTTGCTTTGTTCCCATGTGCTTTCATATATTATAGGCTTCTTTATATAATAAACTGCTCGCAGACCCTTTACTTACCTTTGTGCATAAGAAATGTCGTACTCAAAACACGGGCAACATCACCGGGCGTCCACGACTCGTCTTTGGGCCATCACAGGTGTGTTATGGGCGTCTTGATTTATAAGCCGTCGGATAAAAATGGTGTCTTTTGTAACAGTTTGCAATACTATGTTGGGTTTCCAGAGAAATACATGCACTTAGGTATTTTTTCATTCCAGAGCAAAGTTTATGTTATTGAGTGCTACACGTTTTCATTGGAGTTTTTGGAGATGGTACCAGACGCGGTATGTTTGATTAAATAGCTAGTTGATTTGTCTTTGGTGCATTTTCTGTCCTTAATTTTTTGATTTCTGTTGCCATACCTTTCTTTCATATTATGCTGTTTTTATATTTACCTATGATTTATGTTGCTTTTGCAATGTGCCTATGTCGAAGAGTTGCCTATATTTTATTTGTGAAAGAATGATACTGCCATTGTGGCAAAGAACCTGTTTCCAGGAACAACAAGTATACCGTGGGGTGATTATCGGCCCAAGAACTTAATGGAGGACTGACTAAGGAAGACATGGGCCAAATTTTCTTAGTGCCAAGTTCCTATTTTGCATAATAGAATGCAAAGGTTTCGTTTAAAATTTCTAAGATTTTTGGTAGCGTCCTCCATTGGAGAAAGCTTGCAAATGCTACATAAGTCCAATGGCCACCAGGTCGAAGGGATATAAAATATACTATATATTGTTGTATACTATTTTGATACCAAACTTTTTTGTTCCTAATTGCCGAGGCTGAGAATCTTCGTAATGCTAAACTATTATTAGACACATTCTCCTTAGCATCAGGAGTTCTTGTAGGGTGGCAAAAATGTACAGCTTTGTGGACGTTGGACAGTCCCATCCCTCCCTGTATTTTGGACTATCCTTGGAAGATTCTTCTGCATGGCAATACCACAAAGTTGCTTGGTATCCCAGTTGGAATTCATGTCTACGCTTGGATGCTTGGGATGAAATCATTAGTGGATTGCAAAAGCACTTGTTTTGGTGGAATACTGACTAAACCATCCATGCCCTAGAATCACTTTGTGGCTAAATGTGTTCTTAGTAATACTCATGTCTACATGGCGTCACCTTTACTAGCTCATGATGTAAGATGGAGGAGATTGTGCGTATCGTCGAAAAATTTTATTTGGGGTGGAAATGAGTTAGGAGCGATGGTCAAGGTAGCTTGGGCGAAATGCATTAGACCTAAAATTTGGTGGTCTTGGTATGTTGGATTTTCACCTCCAAAGCAAGGTGATGATATCAAAGTTCATTTGGAGGATTTTCATTGGTAAGGATGATTCTCCGGCACGGGTTGTTGGTGCGGTCGATTCAAAGATTGTCTCCCATTTCATAAGGCCTCCATTAAGCCCCTCCTTCCTTGGGCTTTGCTTTATCATATGCATCCGTATCCTAATGCTTCTCCCTTTCTAAAGGGGTTGCTTGCGGCTTGGGACACTGTCAGGTCTCTTTTCCATATTAATCCTGAGGCATGTCTTCATTTGTCCACTCCATCTTTGGTGGATTCCTTTGCAGGACACTCCAGAGAATGTGCCTCTAAGTGTGGTTGTTCATCCAAAGACACAACGACGATGGGTAGCAGCTGGTATCAATACTATTGCAGCTTGGTATGAGTCTGATCATCTCATGTCATGGGAAGCATTTAGAACAAAGTTCTTGTTGTACGAGATGGGACGAGTAATCTGGAATCATATTCTTTGCATTGTTGCCACAGGATTACGGTCCACATTGAGGTAGTCATATGGGGTTGCCATCAGGATATCCAACCAGGGCGGTTTGTGTCTTCTGTGTATAAATTGCTTGTGCATTCTGAAATCCTGCCTCCATCTAATAGATGGCATCTTCATGTCCCTCAGCCACAATGGAAAAGTGTTTGGATATGGGTATGGGATAAAGTCGCTTCACCCCAAAGTAGTAGTTTTGTGGTGGCAAGTGATCCATAGATGCCTCGAGTCAACAAGGTTAGTCCATAAAATGGATAATCGGATTTCAGAGCTCTGCCCTTTATGCCAGCAAAGGGTTGAGAGTATTGAGCATTGTTTTTTCTTGTGTGAGAGGCTTCGGCAGGCATAACGGAAACGAGCTTTTCATCTCGCATGCGGCTGGCTTTTATGGTCAATCTGGAAGAGAAGGAGGTTGTTTATCTTTAAGGGCATAGATACTGCAGATGAGGTTGTTCTTCAGTGGGCGCAAGATAAAATTGTTATGGCTTACAATTGTTCTTCTCTTGATCAAGAGAAGAAAGTACTGATCTGGCATACTTACCTTCAGATTCATTCTTTTGCATAGGCAGGTGGTTGTGCTCAGTTGGATCGGTTTGTCCACTGGGGTTATAATCCTGTCTTTGCATTTATGTTGCTCTGGTTTCTAGTTGGTGAATAAAGCTTGACGTCCTTCAAAAAAAAAAAAACATGGTTGCATGGTTGATTTTACGAGTTTTGTATTTCAGATTATGGCTAGTCATAATTTAATTTCACGACATTGGAAAGGATGTTGGAAGTAAAGGCCTTAGCAACAATTTGTCTTTAAGAGCTAGGTTGGAATGAAGTGGAGAGAGGAAAAGAGAGATTTGTCTTTAACAGCTAGGTTGGAATGAAGTAGAGAGAGGAAAAGAGCCCAGTATTTGCATAGCTCTTTCGCAAGCATCTCTACATTAATTGAAGAACAAAAAAAAGGATATGAGAAAAAGGCATTGGCAAATTAAGACACTTCAACCCCAAACAAAACTAGGCATGGCATTGCAACTTTGAATAGTGACACTGCAGCAACCACATGCGTACATAGCATTCAACTAGCAATAGTAGCAAAGTAGAGTTCCTTCGTTGAGGCCAAAAGCAGAAGAGTTGCGTGCCATTTACACTCACTTATCCATGCCAAACTTTGGCTAAGATTACTTGACCACTGTTGGGATCATAAAAGACAATTTCATTTTCATTTGAATACGAGAACAAATAAAGACAAAACCAAATGACCTTTAGGCTATAACGTGTCAAAATATGCGATGTTACTACGTAGACACACTAAGAAAGGGCCACGTTCAAAATCCAGGCTACGAGCTATGGAGTCCACACAAACCAGATGTGGAGGAGAGCAAGGGCACGAAGGCGAGGTTACAGCGGCAAAAGCATTCAAGGATTGTGCAGATAAAAAATTGTACAGAAGATTATCTGCAAATAAATTCTACAGACAATCTGCAACAAACAGAGAGGAAGGAAGATGAGGATGTGGGCGGGAGTGTGTGTGCTGCTGCTGTGGATTTGTGGGCGATCAGACGGATTGAGCAGGCCCATAATTCCAAATCTGAAGCTCACAACTCTGGATTTTTACATGCACGACAATGTGACCCAGCCTGCTACGGCCGTAATAGTGGCAGGTCCAAAGGGATCGCTGACGCCCTTCCATTTTGGCAGCATAGTTGTGATCGATGATCTTATAACCGAAGGCCCTTCGCCCTCTTCCAAAGTGCTGGGCCGAGGCCGAGGATCTTACACCTTTGTTTCGCTTGATGAAAACACTGTGTTCTTGAGCTTCAGCGCCGTGCTCAATTCTGATACATACAAGGGCTCCATTAGCTTCCATGGTGCCGAAGAAATCCCCCTCAAAGAGAGGGATCTGGTTGTTGTGGGTGGCACAGGGGATTTCCTTCTCGCCCAAGGAATTGCCACCATCTCTTCTGTGTCTCTTCTTTGGCCTGATGCCGTTCTGCATTTCAAGGTCAAGCTATATCATCTCGGTGATACATATACTTCTATGCTTTCTGCATAATTTTGCACTAAGACCCAATAAAGACATCCTGTGTTGTCAGATTAGTGTGGTATACAGTGTTTGCAGCATGCCTCTGTTTCAGAAATCCGGATCTCTATACCAAACTGAATGGCATAATTTTTTTTTATTTTTTTGGTCGTGGAAAAGCAAGAGCATAAATAAATAGGAAATTTTAATATTTCTCTAAACCAGAAGATTTATAAATGGACACAGCTCTGTAGCAAATTTGAACAAGTTTCCAACAATAACAGGTACCTTTATCAGTAGATGAACTACTTGCGGCCCCCTCAATGACATGTAATATAGTTTACGATTATTCTCAAACACAGGAGAAAAAATATATAAGAGAGTCATTGACATGCCTCTAGATATCACAAATTACACATATAGCCATTGATTGCTTGACACCGAAACTAGTGAATATTGGCTTGACAAATTACAACATATGAACAAAAGTCCAGATTTTTTGATTGGGAAATTCTAGCATCATACTTTTTTAATGCCAATGCCAATCTATCTTGGGAAGATAGCTTATGCAAAGTACTAACCTTTTGAGCAAGTTTCCATTGGAGTTCAAGTGTCTTCTCCCTGCCTCCATGCAGAGTATTGAGTTCCCGATGGTTCTAAGTACTCCCTATTTGGGTTGGGCTCCCATGGAAACCCTTCCTATTTTCCATGGAAACCCTTCCAATTTTCCATGGAAAATAGGAAGGGTTTCCATGGAAACCCTTCCGGCTTTCATTAAAACCAGGAAGGGTTTCCATGGAAACCCTTCCTATTTTCCAAAACCTGGAAAATAGGAAGGGTTTCCATGGAAAATAGGAAGGGTTTCCATGGAAACCCTTCCTGGTTTTAATGGAAAATTGGAAGGGTTTCCAATTTGAAAATCAGAAGGGTTTCCGTGGAAAACAAGAAGGGTTTCCACGGAATTTTTTTTTTTTTTAAAACACACACGTGAGCCTTTATGGCTCACACTTTTCGACACGGACGCCTGACATTAAGGTGCACGTCCATCGAGTGAAGGTGGGTTATTTCATTGTGCACATATCAAGCTAGGATTGCACATTGAATTGTTTTCTAAGGTTACAAAATAAGTAAACCTTTAACAAAATTGCCCCTTAACAAATCCCAGCCCGATTTCTTGCCAAATAAGCCCAATATTGCTGTTAATCTATGGGGCTTTGGAGTAAGATGGGAGGGAGCATAGATCCGACCATGATTCAGCGATTTTGATGTCTAATCTTGGGCCTTTAGAGGGTACATTAGTTCGGGTGCCTGGCAGTCTTTGCAGCAGTGGAAAGCCTATGATTACGGGAGAAATCGTGGGCAATCCATGGGGCTTTCTGGATCAAAATGTTGGGATCAGCCATAAGATCATTCTAGCAAAGTTAATTGAAAAATAGAGAGCATTTGGATGTCCAATTTGAAGGGACAAGTCTGTTACAGTTCTTGACTATGGCAGGACTGTTTTTTGCAAAAATGGAAACCAAAATGAGCAAATCAGATGGGGCTTTTTGCAGATTCAGGTTCGGAAGGGCCTCTTGAGCCAATGATGAAAGTTAATTAGAATTTGGCCTTGAAATCGAATGGATTTGGAAGAAAAAGAAGATCGGGCTCCTTATTTGGGGCAGAAATCCGGGCTGATCTAATTGGAGCACTAATTGGCCAAATTGGATGGGGCTTTTTGCACATCTAGATTCGGAAGGCAATTTCGAGCTAGTGGGGTGAAGGAATTAGATTTTGGCCCCATCGGGTCTGTAATTAGGGGCAGAACTGTGATTGAACTGTGATTGAACAATTGAAACCCAAAACAGGGTGATCTCATGAAGATTGTGTGTCCCTATGTCAAATCCAGGCCTGTAAATCATTTCATGCAGTTCTGAACTCACTGTTGAAGCATTTCCGATGGATTCTTTAGGCGGATTCTTTTGATGCCATATATCCGCAAATGTAACTATGGCATGATTCATACCGTTGTTCCAAAATGGCAGAGTTCCCCCAAATCCACAACCTGCTGCTGCTCTGCGAAAAACCGAGAAACAAAGCAGACGAGAAAAACCTCCCAGGGAAGCCATTTTTCTTGATAAAGAAGAAAGATCTGCCGGAAAGAATGTGCGCTTAAGAGATGCAAAGTAGAATCTAAGGTTTTGCTGGGAAGAAGGAGAAGAAGAGAGGCTGTTTCGATTTGAAGAACCCGAAGAACAGAGCGCCGTTTTGAAATACAGAAGAAACGCCCGATTACAGACAAGAATCCATCATTTTCGTTTCCTTTTCTGCCCAAATCCGCACCAAATCCGCCATAGCTGAAGCACCAAATCCGCCATAGCTGAAGCTTCGCAGCAGAACAAGAAAAAGCGCGGGCATGATCAAAGCGCGGGCATGATCAGGGCAGAATTTTCGTGATTAATTCGAAGCATTAATTACCGATGGCTATCTTGAAACCCCAAAAAAAAAAAATATTATTGTGGAAACCCTTCCGGATTTTAGGGAAATTTGGAAGGGTTTCCATTTTTTTTTTTTAATAACCCCAATCGGGGGGAGATAGTGTGAGCGTTGAGTTCCTGTTTCATGCAGAGTGCTGAATATTGTCGGTGATTTTTGCAAGCAAACGGGCTTTTAATTTTTGCCAAACGCACATGTGATCCAAAGTTTTTTTTATTCCAGAAGCCTATTCTTCTGCCCATTCTGAAAGCCCTATTTTATTTGCCTATTCCAGAAGCATTGTTCCTGTTCATTACTGGAAATTCGTACTGGAAACCCTGTTCTTCATATCCTCTGTCTGCCGATTCGTGGGATTTGAAATCCGTGGACCATTCTTCTTGGAGCAGAGCCATGGCCGGCGGAAGCTCCGTCTCCATCGCTGGAAAATCTCTGCCACGTTTAGGGGAGGGTGGCCACGCAAGGCGCCGTTGCCATTTAAGGATGTGGAAAATGGCCAGCTCAGATACGTTAGGGTTCCAATTAGGGCTGTGAAGAAAAAAATGAAGGCTGCGCACACAGAGATGAAGGCTCGTAGATAGCTCCTGTAAGCGACCACTATGAGGCTTGTCCACCACGAGGCATCTCCAAATGTCGTTTATGGCTGCTCGCTTCCTGTGATTTCAGCTCCATAACTTTCTGCGGAGTTGCCCTATTCATTTCAGAGCTTCTAGCTGCAGAAGACGCATAATGACTGCTTCCAGCATTATTTGAATGCCAATGGGCGTCTACAGACTCCAAATCGATCTTCAACAGGTTTCTTCAAGCCCGAACATCCAGAGTTCTTGTTTCAGCATATTATTTTAAATTTTAGGATTGAAAACACAACAAATGTTTTGTGAATGCCAAGTGATTCTTCAATTATGGCACTATCGATTTTTTTTCCTTCCCTTTGGGGTGGGTTTTGTTTCAAGCAGAATGCTTGTATTTCATATTTTTGCTGCATTTTCTGACCAGCATGCTGCAACTTGTACTTCAGGCACAACAGATGCCACTGCTATTGGCACTCATGGTTCTACAAAAATTCATGCACAAGAAGAGCCAATTCATTGGCATCAGAGGGCTAATGAGTTTTAAATATGAAGGGGGCAATTCAAGAGATGAAGATGGCAATCCTTGCTAATGAATGTAAGGATTTTTTTAAAGGCTTTGTTGATTATATTTTATAGTGCTATGCATGCTAATCATCGTTGTATGACTATACTTAATTCAATTCAAATAGATAACTCTGATGTGTCATAACAGGATTTTATAAACAGGAGTTTCTCATACTTCTAGATGATTATTGAGAGTGGATGCAGGGCTTAGCTCCATGTCGTAATTTAAAACTAATGCCAATAAATAGTATGCAGGCAAGTTCTTGTATCCACTTTCATTTTCATGCTTTATCATATTTTTCAGTTATAGAAGTGTACTTGTTAGATTGCACCATCAAAGACATATAATTCTAGCATGTTGAAGCCGTAGACTGTACTGTTATCTTTCTTCCAATTGTGTGCATCATTTTTTATGACATACAAGTGAAGGATGCCTGAAATAACAGCACCAACAGTTGCTGCTGATCATGCTGATCCAAAGAGTATACAAGAGCTTCTAACAGGTTTGTTATTATGGCCATCCAATTACTGACTTGTCAATGCACTCTAATTAGTGCAAAAATTATTTGAAAATGCAGGTTATGATACGATTGTGTGTTTGCAAGTGTGTCTGCACCAAGCTGGATCTTGAGTACCATGGTTTTTCAAAAACTCCAAGTCATCTATTGGATTGAAACATCTTTCTTAAATCCAAGGCACAAACGAAAGAATTTGAATATTGTAATAGTTTTTGCTCATCAATCTTATTAAAGTATAAGTTTGATGGATATTTTAAGCTTTGAATGTTACTTGGAATCTGAATATTACTTAAAAGATAAGTTTAGGAATTATTGTGACAAAAAAGTGAGCAAATTTGCATGGCAGCCTTAAATGGCTACCCTGATAGCCTATGTGGCTGCCCCCTCAGCCTTGGTGGTACCAATACCCCTACCACTTTGGCACATCATAAGTTGAGCTGGGGTTGCCAGCTTGGCATGCAATAAAATTTGCAGCCTACATGGACTTGTTGGGCATGTTGCCATGCGGCACGCATGACCTGCAAGATGTTTATATCATTGTCGCAGCAATCTCCCCCTTAAGTGCGCAGCCAATGGACACCCTCCCCTAAGGGCCTTAACAACCTGGCCCTCAAGTTTTAAGCTGAGATCTTGAGATTAGATCTCAGCCGTTGGTTGCAATGAGTGTTACTCACTGATATCACACTGAGATCAGATCTCAGCCGTTGGTTGCAAAAAGTGTTACTCACTAATATCACACTGGCCATTATTGGGTTGCCCGTGGGGCAAGACGCATAGAGGGCCGCGATTGAAGAATCTTGCGGCATATTCTTTGTGGACGGCTGTGGACTTTGTGGACTTTTGGGATTTGAGGGACCCCTCAATACACTTAGACGGCGTAGATTCCACACGAGCTTGGCGGAGGGTGGGGATGTGGTCGGCAGATCTCTCAGGCTCCAAGCCTGTCGTCCACTGATGTCTGCTCCAGGGTGGTTCTGCGTCTGTTAAGCTGGCTCTCGTGGCATGGGAAACCCATAAAACTTTCTGTTACCATCGATTTTAGAAGGGGACTTCTTAGAAACACATAAGCGATTAATCGGCCTTTAGTCCGCATCGTTTAATCTGCCTTTAGTCTGCTTAATCTGCCCCTTTCATCTGCATCGTTTTATCTTCTTCATTCCAAGCTCTTGCTTCATTTTTTCGGATGCCCTCTTGAACCCACCAGAGAGCCCTGTGTTCTTGAGAGGCTGAATTTGAAAGAGGCATTTTCCAGATGATGCTGCTAGAAGTGCCATAGCCAGACAGACCCATTTTATCCGGTTGCCCATCAGAAAGCCCTGTGTTTTTCAAGAGGCATTTTTTCTGATGATGCCCCAGACACAGACTCGTTTGCTTGGCCCACCAGAAGTGCCACAGACACACAGACCCACAGACCCGTTTGTTTGGCAGGCAGCCACAGAACAATTTAAAAGCAGAGAGTTCTTCACCGGCGATTCAAAATGGTAGGTTAGAGTTTTTGCCAGGGTTTCCAAGGTACATCCTTTGTTGAGCAGCTCTTTGTTTGCCTCTCACAAAAGCATTGCAATATTTTGATGCAAGCTATCTACAGCGTTTAGGTCCTTTCCTAGGCCATTGGATCTTATCACATCTTGTTTTTTTGGCGATGGCCTTGCCAGTCTTCAAAGTCAGCGTGTTTCTGGCTTTCAATGGCAAAAGATTTAAGAGAAGGGCAAAAGCATTTGGACGTGATGGCCAAAATACAGAGGAGGAAAGATCCGGCATTTGACAAAGTTATTGATGGGGAAAAGAAGCTCAAAATTGTTTCTATGGTTAAAGAGCTTGTCGACAGAGAACCTGAACGCATCATGTCTCTCAGAAGGCTAGGCAAATATTGGAAGCAAATGGGTTTAATAGGTAAGAGACGTTTTATAGTTTTGCTTTGCCGTTACCCTACAGTGTTTAGAGTTTTTGAAGAAGGAACTAATACCCCTCAAGCTGAAGCTCAGTATTTGGAAGAGCTGAAGATAAAGCAAGAGATGGAGGAAATGGTTGTTAACAAGTTGAGAAAAAATCGATTTTATTGTCAAAAAGTAAGCATCTGAAACGTGATTTAGGTCTTCCTAATGATTTTGACACGGTGATCAATTATCCTGTTTTTTTCAAAGTTGTTCAGACTGGCATGGGACCAGCATTAGAACTCACTTCTTGGGACCCAACCCTTGCTATCAGTACTTCAACGAAGAAAAAGCTCAGCCCTCAGGAACAACCTGATGAAATTATAGTATGTGGGAGACACCCAAGGCTTTCTAGAATTAGTCTTCCAAGAGGGTTAGGGCCATTTCCCACTCGCCATTAAGTTAAGTTAGCTTAACTACTTGGTTATTTCTTAACCTAACTAGAAAAAAATTCTAGTTTTCCATTGAGATGGTTAAATTAGAACCAACTTAAGGAAGCATGGAAATTTGCATTCCCATCATGCCCATTAAGTTAAAAATAAAAAATTGAATTAAATTTTGTGTTGATGATTCACACTAGTAGTTAAAGTGGTAAGCTAGGTTAGCGTTAACTATACTTATCTCACACTGCCAGTTAAAAATTTATGTTAAGTTAAAGAGAGTTTTATTCGGAAAAAAAAATTGTCAACTACCGATAGAAAGTAGTACGCACCTAAGGTTAACACAAATGTAGTGCTAGACTTTACAACCAATTTGTTAGAAATGAGCAGTCCTTCCATCATGAAAAACCCTAAAACAGTTATTGAAAGAACTATAAAACAAAATATAACTATACACTGAATATTGTGAAAATGCATATTCCTAGATATTGAAAGAGGCAACAAAAAATATGCATTTTCATATAAAACATAAATAACTTAACTATTAACCATATGCAATCATGCTGGCTGAATCAGGTATGTTCCCTCTGGAATTGGAAGCATTGTTTCAATCCATAAACTATGTGAATAGGCTAACAGAACAGCCAGAGCATAGAGTGGCGCATTTGGCATTTGCACATTCAGATCCAGGTTGGTTAAATGACTTGAAAAGATGGGCTGGAAAATGAGGCATCAATGAGCTAAACTGGCCGCATAACAAGGATGATGCGCGCTCCTTGCTGGAGAAACTTGCCATTGAGCATTTATGGGCAAATCCAGGTAGCAGGATGATCCATTATAAAGAACAGGTTAACCAACTGGATGAATACAAGAGCCAGGAATACTTGAATGCAAACATCCCCAGATCCTTAAAGCAGTTGATGGCGATATCTGAAACAAGCTCCCATAGGCTGGAATTGGAAGTAGGGCGTTGGCGGAAGATACCAGTGGAAGAGAGAATATGCAAGCTATGTAGTTTGCACAAAATAGAAGATGAGAATCATGTATTCACATCATGTACAGCTTATGCAGACATTAGAAACAGATTCAAAGTTACAATCACTGATTTTCGTTCTTTGTTTACGCTACCACACATGGTTGTGGGGCAATACATAAGGGCGGTTGACTCACACCGTTCCCTTATACTGAAATGTAAATGACAATGTATACAGGCTCCATGGCCTCTCAGGGCCCAAAGAGAGCTAGATAAATAAATAAATATAAACTAGCAAAAAGGCACGCCAGAGGCCATAGAAAATAAAGGCGTGGGAAAATTAGGGCAAGGGAATTGGATAGGAAAAAATGATTGAATTGTCTTTGTATTAAGGCAAAATTGTATTGAAATTTATTGTCTATGGTTGAAATAGCATATGTTGTTTGGATAGTTTAGATGATGCCCGATCGTTTAAGGTACCAGTATTTCTTAGTTCTGGAAGGGCGGGATGTGAGGTTGTTGTAGCCGTCTTTAGTTGTATTGTAAGGTTTATGTAATGTCTTTCGATTTTGTTTGCTTTTTTCTTGCTTTTGATTCCTTCTAAGAGGTCGATGTCGAAGTTTTTTTCATACAGTTTGTGTTTATCGACGTCTACTGTCATTTTGAGATTTGGTTTTGATTTGTGATGTTTGTACCTAGTTGATAAGTTTGATGTTTGTCCTATGTATTTCTTGTTGTTCTTATTGCACGCTAGGCAATATATCTTTATCATTGGTTTTATTTTACCTGCGGCATTGTTAGTTGTGTTAAAGTTGTTTGGCGATGTAGATGTTTTTGTTTTTTCCTTTTTCTTTAGTTTATCTTACTAATATGATATCTTAATAAATATGAGTCAATTATGAAGGTTCTAAACATTGGTAATCTTTAATAATAAAATGCCACTCTATACACCGCTAAATTCCCATCAAATGCCATAGATGACCTTTAATGACTCCCACAAAATGTCCAATAAATGGAATAGCCCCAAGAAAAAAATTCCAGGGCTTTCTTTTCTACCCTTCATTGTAAGAAGATTGGCTTGTAATAGCTTCATTAGTTTGAAAAGTAATAGTAATTGTACTATAGGTGGAGGTAGCACACTAAGTTGTATATCTTCAAATTGATTGTCAATTTCCTTTAACCAAAGCAAATAAGCTGCTTCTTGATGCTCATGCAAACAAAATCGAAAAAATCTTGAATCCTTCAATTTTTTTTAATGCTTTTTTAAATCTTAATGATTTAAGTAATATCAAATGTTTAATGGCTATGATTAACGGTGAACGCCAAATGGTTTGAGCGTGTGACCAATCGGAAAAGACATTACAGACCAATATGCTGAGGCATAGCCAATCCTGTATGGATTAAGAATGTGTGAGAATCGCTTCAGCACTTTGTTCTGCTAGATCCATAGCACTATATATGCAGCAAGAACCAAGAAATACTGTCCAAACAACTTGGTCAGGTTCAACTGGCATTTGCTCAATTAAATTATTCGCTTCATGTATATCTTCAATGTATACTTGAAGATCAAATTGATTGTCAATTTCCTTTAACCAAAGCAAATAAGCTGCTTCTTGATGCTCATGCAAAAAAATCGAATAAATCTTGAATCCTCCAATTTTTTTTTAATGCTTTTTTAAATCTTAATGATTTAAGTAATATCAAATGTTTAATGGCTATGATTAACGGTGAACGCCAAACGGTTTGAGCGTGTGACCAATCGGAAAAGACATTACAGACCAATATGCTGAGGCATAGCCAATCCTGTATGGATTAAGAATGTGTGAGAATCGCTTCAGCACTTTGTTCTGCTAGATCCATAGCACTATATATGCAGCAAAAACCAAGAAATACTGTCCAAACAACTTGGTCAGGTTCAACTGGCATTTGCTCAATTAAATTATTCGCTTCATGCAAATGTCTCGCACGATTGAAAAGATCGATTAACCAAGCGTAATGTGACATTATTATTTTGTCCATGTACAATGCATTAATGATAGTAAAGTAGTGACAAGCTACATCTACTAGTCCTACATAACTATATGCACTGAGAATAGAAATAAAAGCAAATTGGCTGATATGCATGCTTTCTTCCTGCATCTTCTGAACAAAGCTACTAACTTCTTTAGCACTCCCATGTTGTGCATAACCTAGAACCATTACATTCCAAGAAACAAAATCCCTGGAACGCATGTTCTCAAATACATGCTGAGCATCTTTCGTGCTGCCACCCTTCATATACATCACAATAAGTCTGTTCTGACTATCATTGTCCAAGTCCAGACCTGCCTTCTCCAGAGCATTATGAATAGACTTACCCAAGTTAAGAGCTCTTTTAGCAGTGCAGGAGGTGAAAATGCTAAGATATGTTACCTTGTCTAGTGTAAATCCTTGCCCTTGCATTGTTTTATAGAGCTCAAAAACATCCCCATATTTGGAAAAGCAATAGCATTGACACTAGAGAGGCCTCATTAAAATTCCCAGATTCGGAATATATAGTGACAAGTGCAAAGGCCACGTAAGGGTCCACATGGACTCCAGAAGCAATGACATAAGCATGAGCAGATTTACTACTTGAAACTTTTGGTTCGCCCCTTTCCACCTGCAAATATAAGAAAAGGTAACGACACCACACACAGGGCAAAAACAAGTCTTACAATTCAGCTTACGCTTTAACTTACAATTCAGGATGAAGTTTATCTACAGGGACAAGTTTTAGCGCCATTGATAGCAGGATAACAGACAAGAACATCCAACTCCTTCTCATTCAATGTTTGTAAAGATCAATGTATGCCACCATAGTAGCAAGACATGAGAGACTTTTATGTTGGAAGAAAAAAAGGTCAGGGCATATTTAAGCCAAACACCATCTACAGTGTTGTTAAAGCCCTCTGTTAAACTATCTTAACCTTCTTATAATTTTTATTGTTGAAATGTCAATACCATGGGTCAAAATGTGGCGAGACTCACTACTTTCCCAAGGAAGCACATTGACAAAGGTCGATGTAAACCACGGACCACTGATACAGGCAAAGTGTGATGTGAAAAATATTCCTAGACCAAATCCTGAAAAGCAACTGATCAACCTGATAAAGCAAGCATAAGTTTTCACTAAAACTACTCAAAATAGGCAATAGGTAAATGTAAATTCTTTATTGAAAGCGTGGATAAGGAAATAATTTTGGGCACCCAACAGAGCATGACCATAAGATCCGCTATTTGAATGAGCTGGAAGCAGGACCATAAATTATTATCATATATAGTAACAATCAAAAGATAAATAGTGCAGGCCAATGCATCCCTTTCGAGAGCAATGCCAGGCAGGCAGGCTGCATGATTATCCCTTTTTTATAAACAACATGAATTTACAATAATGTCTGGAATGCTAATCATGTTATAAATCCAATTTTATGGCAGGCGATCCATGAATTACGGACACGTGATGGCCAAGCTATAATGGCACTGCTTTGGAGGCACATCCCAAAAAATGGGCACGGGACACCGAAACGGAAGAGATCTGATATGGCCGCATGAGCAAGAAGAAATGGGTTGCCTGCTGGAAGTAGTCTACTACTGAAGATCCATCCAGGAATTGGTCTGCACAGGAAGGCCGAAATGTTCTTTGTCCAAAAACGAAATCCAGGATAGCCCCAAGTACAAAGGCGAAGACAAATAACTAACTGCTTACCCCTAGATGGAAAATGACTGCAATCCGGTGCTTAGAATCGGCCTAAAAGCCTGCAAAAAAAAAGGACATCACAAGAAATGCTTCGTCCAAAATGCAAACCGCAAGCGCAAAGAAGAACATGAAAGATATGCCAGGATTTCTCGTCGTACCAAAACAAAATAACGGAAGACGTATTAAACAAACGATGCACAGATCCTTAAAAATCCATGAAAGTAAAATACTAACCTGCCTCTAGATTGCCGGAAGAATATCAGGTGCTTGCAAGTCGAATCGATGTAGACAGGCGCCTTCGAACGTCCTTCCAATTCTCCGGGTCAAATTTTAGCCATTTCTAATTTTCATGGCCGTCGATTTAAGAAAATACAGATCCAACGGCTTAATGTCATGCCACCTAAGGTTTGGCTGATTTGGAACTGCTACGTGGATAGCCTAGAATTGCAAGGAGGGTTGCACGCTTGGTTAGGCTGGCGTGCTAATAAATAAATAAATAAATATTGTTACCCTTTCTCACTTAACAGTTATGTTAAGTTAGTGCTTAACTGAGCTAAGTGTACCCCTCCTAGGTCACTTAACTTCTAGTTTAAAATAAGGGGATCAGTTAAAGTTTTAACTAAAATTAACTTAACTATTGTCAGTATGAAAGTGACCGTGTTAAGTTAACCATAGTTAAAATTTAACCAAATCCTAACTTAACTGATAGTAACTTAAGTGCTAGTGTGAAAGCAAGTTTCCATTATTTGCCACATTTAACCTAACCTAACTGCCAGTGGGAATTGACCCTTAATCTTTCTAGTAAGGATAATTATTCAGTTTTGATAGGGTTTCATTTATATCACTTTATTCAGATTTCAGTGATGCAGCATCACCTGAGGCAGAGAAACATGCAGTTGCAGTGGTCCATGAGCTGTTAACTCTTACCATTGAGAAAAGAACTCTGACCGATCATTTGACACACTTCCGGAAGGATTATAAATTTTCACAGCGTCTACATCCAATGGTTATCCGCCATCCAGAACATTTATATGTTTCATTATTAAAGGGTCAATGAGACTCTATCTTTTTACGGGAAGCCTATCATAACTCTGAGTTAATAGAGAAGGATCCCTTGGTGCTTGTAAAAGAAAAGCTTGCAACCCTTATTAGTGTAGGTAGTAATGTGGAGAAATTAGATATGGATGACGATGTTGATGATGAAAGTGATGACATGGATGATGGTGAATGGTCAGACGATGAAGTACAAGGAGATCAAGACATTGCACTAGCAAAAAGAGATAGGATATCAACACTTAAATCATTGGGACTAGTACAATAAGAATTTGTTAACAATGAAACTCCTCATGAAGTATGATAGAGTCTAAACCAGAAGATCTCATGTCTATGGTGCGTGTGAGACCAATGTCAGTAGAGTTCAAGTATTATACATCTTAATGATCAGCCATGTATGCATATTAGCTATTCCAGAATTTCCAGTTACTCTTAATGGAGATATACCTAGAAATTTTTGAATATGTACGCTGTTTGTCGCCTCTATGATATATATGAAATATCTGTTGAAGGTGTTGTTATCGCTATGATTATCTGACCATTAAAGGTTTCAACATAGTTTGTCGTCTAGGATAGAATTAGAAAATGACTAAGTTAATGCTTTCTAGCTGTTGTTTCTGAATTTGAATACCTAGCACATACAAGCATGAGTTGTTACAATGATATTATTGAAGGTTAGATGCATGATAGCCTAAAAAGGAATAAAATATTGGTTGCTACTCATAGGATGCAAACTTAGCAGTAATGTTTAAATTGTCGCAAACAGTTGTCTATGTTTTTATAAGCTTTGTTTGAAGTTCCGACCATGCCACAAGGAAAATGCTGTGCAAAATTTACACTGATTTGTGTTTCTGGTTAGAGAGGTTTCCATGGCTTCATAATAAGTAATGGTTGTGCAAATTTTTCTGTAAGGTTCGCGCAATTGTGTAGCTTTTATGAAGAAACTAAGAGCCCAACTGGCTAAGATTGATTCAACAGACAATTTTCATTGAAGAAGCAATTTGTAACATGAATGGGATGAAGGTAGTTAGTCTTATAGCGGCAGAACTGGAAGATCAGAAGCTAGTGATAATCCAGTCTCTAAAATGTGGTCTTCACTTAATAATGACCACAAAATAGACCATGCATTGTAAGTTTTTATGAAAAAAAGGTCTATTTATGCAAATCTAGATTTGGAAATTTATCTTTGGTGATCATTATACATGGGATTCAAGCATATGTTCTGAACGTGTATGGTCTTTTCTTTCTTTTTTTTTATTGTGCATTGCGTCGATGTGTCTTTAAAGGTGAATAGCTGATGATATAGTTGAATTGAGTCGGAACACTACATTGTAAGTTAGATCAGCAATGTACTGTTTAGTAGGCATATTGGCTATTGCCTCTACCCTTGCTATTGAGGGGCCTAGTAATCTTCTTCATCATCCCCTTGGATAAGAGAAGTAGTTGCATCATGGGTTGTGCTAACTACGGTGGAGAACGGGTTTAGGGCATCTTTAATGCTTGAGGTATCTTTAACGCTATGCATATAGAGAAATAATATTCATACTGCTTATATATGTGCAGACATGACATGAGAGGATGTCAATATCTCATCATTTGCGAAGTCATGGTTCAACATTTACTAAATCTTAAGGTTGTTTGTTATATATAAAGTGTCGGCATTACCAATTTGTTTCTAATATTATGCCTAGAGAGAGAACCAATATGCATTTTGTTTTCTGTTTTTAAACATTCATGTTCATAAAAACCAAAGTATTTGCCTAAAATATTGTTTTTGCATTTTGGTCTTTGCCTTTCCATGATATCGTTACCTTTGCACGAGTAATCTATGTGTTCTAACTGTGTAAGTTATGAGCTTAAGGTGGAATACAAGGTTAGAAGACCAAAAGATCAAAACCATTGTAATATAAAGGGTAAAGTGAAAAGCCAAAATCCAGTCTAGAAAATGATGAGGATCATCCGGGGATGTGTAGAAACAAGGGCATGAAGATCCTCCTAAAGTCGAAATATTGTGATTTCGTTGTAGTCTTTACTTGTGGCATTTGATAAATAGGCATTGTAAGATACTTCAATGCATTTTCTAGGTAGTTTTGTTATGTCATTGCAATAGCAAGAATATATTTGGATGGGTTAGAAGTATGGCTGTGAAAGTTTCACACTAGAAAGTAAGTTAAATAAGTCAAATAATTGATTATGGCAAAGTATGGGACTTTGCAATAAATATCTTGTGCATTATGTGAATCCAACATTTCTTAATGGGCATAGATGATTATAATGATGCCTAATTGTAGATGCATCAATGGGTCTTTCAACGGGCAACCCATTGATGCGTTAGCATCTTGTTATGTTAGGTTAAATTTTTCATATAACCCGTGTTAAGGTAACCTCGCTTCACACTTCCTTTTAGATTAAATAAAAATTAGCATAATGGAAACCGCTATAAAGCACTTCACATTGCACAATTCAGTTAGGTTACATTATGCTTAACATAATGGAAACCATTATAGAGCCTTTCACATTGCATGATATGGTTAAGTTACTTTGCATCTAACATAACAGAAACCGTTATAGAGCACTTCATACTGCAAGACGTCGTTAAGTTCCAATTGAGAATTTTCCTTTTCCTCTCATTGGAGAACATAATTATTAACAAACACTATCAATAAAAATGTGAATGCCATCTCATTTTAATACATGCCTCTTCTTGTGGGACATCTTCCGTAAGCCTTTATAAAAATGTTAATTAGACATCGTGGGGTGCACAGAGATAAAGGGTTCATAATCTGATCAACAATTGATGTAGATCATCAGAGGAGCCCACAATGTACAGCTTTAAAGCTAAAGATAACGATGCTGCTCCTCTATGGGCAAGAAGCCAATTATAAATGGGATGCACATAAACAATGACAAGCTAAAGCCCGTATGATGGTTAAAACAAGCATTAATGTTGGTAGCGTCCTCCACTGGAGAAAGCTTGCAAATGCTACATAAGTCCAATGGCCACCAGGTCGAAGGAATATAAAATATACTATATAGTGTTGTGTACGATTTTGATACCAAACACATGGTTGCATGGTTGATTTCAGGGATAGGTTCAATACTGTATACGTTTTATACATAATACGTATTTTTCGAAAGATACGGCACAAATTTGACGTTTAATAGGTCAAAAATATGTCCAAAAACATTTCCGGCGTCGAAAAAATTTCGTGTAAGCGAAAACAACAGTTTCGCTTACGCGAACTTTTTTTCGCGTACGCGAAACAGTTGATTTCGCTTACGCGAAGCAAAAAAAATTTCGCGTAAGCGAAATTAACTGTTTCGCTTACTCGAAAAAAACTTCGCGTAAGCGAAATTGTTGTTTGCGCTTACGCGAAATGTTTTAAACTTCGCGTAAGCAAAAACATTATTTTCGCTTACGCGAAAAAGGCTTCGCGTAAGCGAAATAGTTGTTTTCACTTACATGAAATTTTGCAAAGCATTTTAGGGCATTTTGTTAAGGGAAAAAAAGTTTTTGCGCCACTTTTTTTCTATTTTGTGCAGGTGAATTATTATATATAAGAAAAACGTGTTTAGCCCTAGAATTCGCCTCGAACGTTGACTACCAGGTCGAGTCCACATACTCCTTGGGAAACGGTCAGCCTTTGAGGTGTAGGTTTTGCGTCCGGGGCCTGACCTGACGCCGGAATTGTGAAGTGAGATTACTCCTTCACAGAGTTTTTCGACCTTGGGTTCCTACCCTGTTCCTTAGAGACCTATAGGTTCCTGTCCTTCCCTCCTTACGTTCGAACGGGAAGTCGATGTAACATATGCGTAGTGAGCTTGCTCCTTCGCATATATAGACGTCGGCCTTTAGTTCGGACGATTAAGGAGTCTTTACCCTTTAGAATAGCAGAGCAGAGACAATAATTTTAGATAGCAGCAGGGATGGCAGCTGGTCATGCATCTACATCAGGCGCCGCTGGTGGCCATGCATCTACATCCCATGGTGCCAGCGGTCATGCATCATCATCTAGGGGTGCGCTGCCGCGCTGGCCATCATGGCTGGGGCTAATGAGGGTTGCAGCAAAGACGTGGAAGAATTGTATGTCAAAATACTGGTGGTCGAAGGAGAGGTTCTGAGTGGGGATTTGTGAAGGAATTTGGTCAGAATGAGTGGCAGGAGATGAGGATATTACAGACGAGAATCAAATCAAAATTGCAGCCATGAATCATTTTAGGAACATAATGGGGACCAATCAGACTGCCAAGGATGAAGTTATGGATGGCTTTATCAATCTGCAAGAGAAGGTTAGTCTAGAGGAGAATTTGAGCATCGAAAGGCCTTTCTCTAGTGAAGAATTATTTCAGATAGCTAAGGATATGGAAAAAGGCAAAAGCCCGGGTCCAGATGGACTCCCGTAGAGAATTTTTTATCAAGGTGTGGCCTTTTCTTGGGGATAGCATCACTTGCCTGGCCAATGAGTTCAGGGACTTCAAGTGTTTGGATGCGAGAATCAACACCAGTCTTATTATTCTCATCCCTAAGACTGATATACCTGCTACATTCTCTGATTACAGGCCAATTTCGCTCTCAAATGTTATTTATAAGCTGATCTCAGGCACCATTGCTAGGAGACTGAAGTTGGTTTTGGAAAGGATAATAAGTACATCCCAGGCAGCCTACCTGAAGGACAGATTTATTCTTGATAATGTGCTCACAGCAATTTTAGGTCTGAATTGGGCTAAAGATACCAACCAGAACGTTGCTCTCATTAAGCTGGACATCACCAAGGCATTCGACTCGGTAAGCTGGAACTTCCTATTTAAATGCTGCAATGCCTTAGGTTTTTCAAATGAGGTAATTCTTCTTTTCAAAGCTATTCTATCCAATTCCAGATCCTCAGTTTTAATTAATGGAGAGTGTGGCCCTTTTTTTCCCCTTAAAAAGGGGGTTAAACAAGGATGCCCACTAGCTCCTTTTCTTTTTCTTATAATTATGGAATGTCTACATAGTAAGCTTGAGTAGGACAAGACAACTAATATGATCCAAGGACTTACCCTCCCAGATAATGGGGAATTGGATCAGATCTTGAATGGGCATTTTGCAGATGATACATTCCTGCTGGTATCTATGGATAACAGATCCTTAATCAACACTCAAGCCATCTTAGAGGATTTTGGTGAAGCTTCAGGGTGCAAAATCAATCCTATAAAATCCAAAATTTTTGCCAAGGATCAGGTAAAAGGGGAGCATACGACTGCTCTCATGGGATGTAAGTATATTCTACCTACCAATTCTCCCGGGGGGTTCACCTAGATTATGGGGTATGAAACATGTGAGTGCACCAAATGGGTTTTTTTATTGCCTCTCTGGTACCGTATACGTAAGAAAAATATAAGGTTTTTATAGTTTGAATGTCGTACGGATACCAGAGGGAGTGTGGTGGCGCCAGTGTTCGATTCGTATTCATACTGTAAGGGTCCGTCATTTTTGGTGAGCTTTTACTGTTAGAGATTCTATGATAATATGATATGACTATGATAATATATATTATATATATAAAATAATAGAGATATCGTATATGTATGGAAGGGGTTGTCAAGTAAAAGTGTTTTAGGCAAGTAATTATATGATATGGGCTGCATTCTTTTACAAATAATGTAGTCGTATACAAAGGGTTTTTCATATGGAACTGTCGTATACAATGGGTTTTTTGGCAAACTAAGGAACGCACATGGCATATATACCTATAATAGAGGTGAATCCCCCGGGCCAATTCTTCTAAAATCCTAGGCATTCCCATGGCTCTAAGAGGGAGCCCTTCAGATATTTGGACTGATATTATTGAGAAGTTCCAGAAAAAAGTCGACAGCCTTAACTCCAAGTACATATTGAAGCAAGGCAGAGCCATCATTGCAAACTTCGTGATCTCCTCATCCCATGTCTACCAGTCCTCAGTTATTCTGGCGCCTAAAAAGGTCTCCTCCAAACTCCAAAGTATCATAGGAAGGTTCATATCCTCTGGCCAGAACAAGAGGTGTTGGACTCCTGTGGCCATGAAGGAGTGTTGCAAAAACAAGAAATATGGGGGGCTGGGAGTGATTAACATTGAAAAGCAGGGAGTGGTAGCTGCCAAATACTTCCATAAGGCTGCTTACAACAGAATTAATCACCCAAGTGTCTATTATTATCAGACATTACTTGGGCAGATGTACTTCTTATGGGTGGAGGAATCTGAGAATGAGTCTCCCTCACTCTATTTATTTCCCCTTTACAGTCCCTGACTCCACCCCTAGCCTAATTAAGAAATGGATTAGGGCTTGGAATTTGGTAAAAGGAATGTTTACTTGGAAGGAAGGGTTGTCTATGGATCAGTCGATTTTTTGGAACCCAGCTCTTCTTACTGATGACCTATCCTTGTGTTTGGCCTGTCATTTTCCTGAGCAGGCTAAAATCTGGAGTACCAAAGGCATCTGCTCGATCAGGGATATGTTTGATGACCAGGGAATCATCCCCTTCAGGAACTCGGTGTTGTCTGAAGAGGATGGGAATTGTGAAGCTCTTTACAAAAATATTTGCGCCACGCTTATCCAGGGAAAATGGACAGAAGGGGATGATAGTTGGAATCATAATGGGAAGGCAGGGTTCAAGGTTAAAGCAGCCTACAGATTTTTAATGAAAGACCAATCCATCACTCTGCATAATAAGTGGCAGATAGGGAAGGAAAGATGCATTAGGAATCTTAAGTTCATGTGGTCCAGCCCTATTCCCTTTAAGGTTAAATCCTTCATGTGGCGGTAGCCAATAAAAGCTTTAGCAACCAATTCCGGATGACAGATTCGGATTGCTGCCCCAGATGCTTGTCACACAGAGAGAACGACGATCATTTATTTAGAACCTGCATGTGGTCAGAGTGGGTTCTTGAGTTAGCTTCGATTATCATAGGCACTGTCTCAATTCCTTAAGCTCTACAGACTTCTTCCTGCCGGATCCCCGGGGGATTCACCTAGATTATGGGGTATGAAACATGTGAGTGCACTAAATGGGTTTTTTTTATTGCCTCTCTGGTACCGTATACGTAAGAAAAATATAAGGTTTTTATAGCTTGAATGCCGTACGGATACCAGGGAGTGTGGTGGCGCCAGTGTTCAATTCTTATTCATACTATAAGGGTCCGTCATTTTTGGTGAGCTTCTATTGTTGGGGATTCTGTGATATTATGATATAACTATATAATAATATATTATATATATATACAAGAAATTTAATGCGTCCTACGGTGCGTGTTCGAGTTTTAGCATGTTCCTATGCTGCAAGTTCTTGTCGTGCCCTACATTCTAAAAGAATGTCTTGACATTACTCTAAATTTATAGATTCTCTAAGATTCTACCAAGGTTCTTTTGGAGGTTTTGTGGGGATTCCTCTAAATTTTATAAGATTCCCTCTAGATTCCATTAGATTTCCGTAGATTCTTCAAGATTCTATGACGATCCCCTTAGATTCCCTTAGATCCCTTTAGATTTTATGAGATTGCCTTAGGTTCCCTTACATTATATGAGATTCAAAGAGATTCTATAAAGATTCCTCTAGATACTCTAAGATTTCATCAACATTTTCTTAGATTGCCTTAGATTTTATGAAGATTCCCTTAGATCCCCTAGATTTTAAGAGATTCCCTTAGGCTTGTAAATATTTTCCTAGATTCTCTCACATTTTATGAGATTTTCTTAGATTCCGTTAGATTCTCCTGGATTCCTTTACATTCTAGAACTTTTTAGAACATTCTAAGACTTTCTGGAACATTCTAAGACTTTCTGGAACATTCCGAGACTTTCAAAATATCTTAGAACTTTCTAGAAGTATTTCCCTAGATTCTCTTACCTTCCCATGGATTCCTACATTCTCGAACATTCTAGAACGAATAGGTTCTAGAATTTTCTAGAATATTTTGGAACTTTCTAGAAGATTCTAGAACTTTCTAGAGTCTTCCAGAACATTCTAGAACTCTTTTGAACTCCATTTTATCATTGTTACCCTTAAGTATACTTGAAACATAAATTATTCATAGAATTAATGCTTGGTCTAGTGGTTAGAATGGGGGGCTGGGGGGTTAATGACCAGGGTTCAAATCCCCCACACAACATAAAAGTTTTAAAAGCCTTTCCTTAAAGGATGAGCATTCAACGTGGGCCGTAGGATCTTGGACCCGATCAAGGGCCGAGATCGTGCCATGTGGCAAAAATCTAAAGCAACATGAGCCGTAGGATCCTAGATCGACGATCAAGATCAAGAACAACCTGGACCGTAGGATCGATTACATATAATTCCCAAAGCCATGTGCACCGTAGGATGTGTCCTAAAGCAACGTGAGCCGTAGGATCTCGGACCGACGATCAGGATCAAATCAACCTGGACCGTAGGATCGCTTACATATAGTCTATACACAAACTCCCAAGCCATCTGGCCCGTAGGATACGTCCCAAAGCCACGTGAGCCGTAGGATCTCGAATCAACGGTCGGATTTAGGAGGACAAACATAAGAACATATATATATCAGATATAAAATAATAGAGATATCGTATATGTATGGAAGGGGTTGTCAAGTAGAAGTGTTTTGGGCAAGTAAGTATATGATATGGGCTGCATTCTTTTACAAATAATGTAGTCGTATACAAAGGGTTTTTCATATGGAACTGTCGTATACAATGGGTTCTTTGGCAACCTAAGGAACGCACATGGCATATATACCTATAATAGAGGTGAATCCCCCGGGGCCGGATCAACCCAGTGACTGGAGGATATACATCATTTTATGGAGGATTTGGAAAGGAAGGAATAACTTCATATTCAATTGTGAAATCATTCATCCGGAGGTGGTTATCAAACAGATTGAATATGACATCAAATGGATAATTGCTGCAGGTTAATTTTTCTGATAATGATTCTCATAACTCTTTGTTTCTTTACATGGATTATATTTATGCTGTTACGCAAGCTTAAATGGAAGAAAATTGATGTGCGCATGAACCAGGAGTGGATTACGGTGTTCGACCCACGATATCGAAGGACATAACGAGCCCTTAAGCGTCGGTGGGCCTTCCGCGACCAAAATCCTGATGCTAGAAGGGGTATGCTCTGCGAGGCCAAGGACAATAGGGGAAGGTTTAACATGGCAATGGCGGAATCATGCCTCTGTATCTTCTGCACCCTCTCAGCTATGGTCAGAGGCAGAGGCCGAAAATCAGTCAACTCAAATCTCAAATCTCACTTTTAGACAGTTATTGTTTTAAATCATGCAGACTTTTGTATCTGGACTGGGCACCTCTCTTGTCTATCCTAAACTAAAAAATATATGGGTTATACCTATAAAAAGTAGTTTTGTACTTAACTAATTATAAATATACTTATAAGCCTTCAATCAAAAAAAAAGAGTGGCAATGTGTGTTTTGTGGGTACACGTCAATAAATGGATCTGCGACAAGAATACCAGCTCATCTTTTACGTGACTCTAAAATTGGGGTGCAAACTTGTACCATCTGGCGACATACCTACAAAGATGCAATTGAAGTGTTGGGTCGAAAAAAGAACTTCAGCAGAAAAAACACAGCCAAGGGACACTCAAAGACCTTTACCGTGCCAAGCAGAAGAGATCAATTACACCACCCCTCCTGCAGCGTCAATGTACCAACCAGAGGGTGGACTAGGGTCGATAGGAGGGTTAAGTACGGGCGAAAAAAGAATGGCAGAGACAATTGAAATAGTGGAAAGACAGACTAAGCAACAGAAGGTTGACCGGTTGCTTAACATCGAGCAACCTAAGAAGATGCAATTGAAGGTTGTAGAGGCATTTTTATATGCCTTGGGGTTGTTCCACATATTTTGGAGCACAAAGCAATGAAAGAAGCCTTCCGGAAGTTGCCAAAGCGGCGGCTTTTAGATTGTCTTCATACAAACATGCCAATAACAAAATGGTGTATGAAATACACCGAAAAATGGTCGAGAGGGTGGAGATGAAGTTGTATCGTGTTATTCTTGGCCGGGCCACCTCACTAGTGACCGATGGTTGGAGCAATGTAAACAAGGACCATCTTATAAACTTGATCGTATCCAGGGGCGGTATTTTTGAAAACCGTAGAAATCAAAACCCACCAAGTGACGGAGATTGGATTTTTTCGAAAACAAAGGTCGTGATAGAGAGTTTTGGACCTAAGAGAATATTTCGGTGTCGTAATGGACAACGCGTCTAATTGTAAGTTAGCGGGTGAATTGTTGAGTCCGAATTTCCGGTTATTGCACGACCCACTTCCAATGCCATTGCCTAAACTTATTGCTCAAGACCTGGTTTTCACAAAGACACTTGGTTCAAAGATCCCATTCAAAAGGCCCGTCGTCTGCCTCGCGGAAATTCATCACAAAAAGAAGCCCAATTTACGCCATATACAAGTCATTGCGTCGGAAGGCCCTAGCACTCATGAATCTGCCGGACTCGGTTTAGTTCTAATTACATTTGTCTTGAGAGTGCTTAGGTGTCGCGACTTCGATTATCTCGACCTTCAACCATACGTGAGTTCTTTGAATGGGAGAGGAGGCGAAGGGAAAAAATGCATCAAAACACCGGCAAAGAAGCCGCCGTCCTTCGAAAATGCTTGGGCGGGGAGACATTTTGGAGAGGCATAAAAAATGTTGTCAGGTGCATGCCACCTATTTTTCATGCCATCAAAACCCTTGATTCTTCGAAGGCAAGCACTGGAAAGGTCTGGAGGTGCTGGCACTCCATTCAATCCTTTCTAGAACGTGATGGCCCCAATGCACCCTTTGACAATGCTAAGCGCGCAGCACTGCTTAGAGACTTCAATGAACGATGGAAGAAGTCTTACAATGATCTTCATGGCGCCAAGACATGCCTTAGACCCACACAACCACGATATGGACCAGCATACGATAAAAGTGATGGGTTCATTGAAGAAGGTTGCAAAAATGTTTTACCCTAACAGCTCGGACTACAAACTTTTCATTGCCAAGTTAACTGAATACCAGAACTTGAGTGGAAGGTGGGCAGATGAAGAGCTTCATGATGCACTGGAGAGTCACAAGATGGAACCCAATATGGAATCTTATGCATGGTGGCAAGCCCATGGACAGGTTCTTCGATACGTTCTGTGCCCCTTGCAATGACTATCCTCTCCTTGGTATCCTCCAATAGTGCAAGTGAAAGGAATTGGAGTGCTTATAAGTACATACATAGTGTGACACGAAATCGCCTCTTGCATAAGAAGGTACGACAAACTTGTATATAACTTCTCAAATTGGCTTTTGAATCGCAAAGCGATTAGTGCAGCCGTAGTTGATAAGCTACGCTTTCCTTTCATGGATGCAAGATTCGGTGGAAGAGGATAACTTCGAAGACAATGAGGACGAGCTGCTTGTTGTAAATGCCACTAACCATTTTGTCGATGCCAAGATGATTTAGACAAGAACATGTTCTCGGACGACTCGACGACAAACGAAGATACGTAAGAGGAGTCCGATAATCGAAAAGCCGTGTCCAAGTAATACGGGAGATCCGCTTTGAGGACTTAACGGCACGCGGACCCACCGACTCTCCAATGCCAATGACCCGCACAAAACAGTAAACGCGTGTAAGAAGAAACACATCTCGAGGACGCTATGGTAAGGGAAAAGGGCCAGAGGAGGTTGAACCTAGGCCAAAAGTGTAAGAGGATCTAAACCCCGATGATAAAACCGATGAACATGGTGATGCCTAGAAAGATGATGTGATTAGTATCTTCGGTCTATTGTAACCGTGTATGAGGATGTTCAAACTATTGTAACCGCTTCCGCACTATTAATAAAAAGTAAAGTTTTTTGTTACAAGTTTTTGTCTTCTATATATTTTGTTAGATTGTTTTATGTTTCTTTCATGTATGATGGTTCAGGTCAGTTCAACAATTTATAATTTCGGTCCATGTTTCATTCATGTATAACATCAGTCGACCTAAGTGCCTAGAGAAACCTCGCCCCGCCAAAGCCGGCTTGACTTCCATTGACGCTTGCCCTTCGCATGCCACGTAATCTTGCTGATGAGAAGTAATCTCACGCATGCCAAGGGGTCAAACGCCCCTGCATCAATCGGCCGACTTTGACGGAGATGAGATTTCACTAGATACACGCGATCCAATCGATGATGATTATGTATGTGTCACCGTATCCCATCCATTGGATAGCTAAGGCGTATCTCCAGTATGCCAAACTGGCATTTGAATGCTATCAAGACCTTATACCTGTACTCCATTCCTTTGGGTGGCACATGCTCGACATACCTAATGGGTTTATATGGCAGGTGCCGCCCAAAGGAATGGAGGTACAGATACACAATCTCGATGGCATTCAAATGCACATTTGGCATATGTCGAGTTACCCAAGACGGAGGTGCAAGCATCGACGTCCCATCTTTTGCTTTCACGCCTCTTTGGACAATGGAACTTAGCATGTAAACTAAGCTACGTTGCCCAAAGAGGCGGGGGAAAGAAAGACTGGAAGTCTCGATGCTTGAACTCATCAATCACTAATCTCTAATGAACCCACAGAATCGCAAGCAACCACTAGGTTGATATCATCCGTGGCCACAATAAAAATAGAGTGCTCAAAAACCTTGTTACCTCCGTCCTTGTACAATCCACCACCACGCCGAAGGGAACGCATCCTCTAATTTTAAGTCATAGTGATGCTCAAGGTTCTCCATCAATAGCAGGAGTTAGGATGTTCCATGATTAGGTGCCTAACAGCCGCTATATAGATGGACAATGCCCAAGCACCACTTTGGCTTGAAATTAGGGTACGCTCTCACCTCTGACGTCATAGCAACTTGCATACGAGAACTTTTACCTCTAGAACGAACGATTTTTTCTCTGGCTCCCATTTTGAGCCTCTTTGTGTAATATAACCTAGCAAAGTAACTATGCTACATTGACACAGAGAGACTACAAAAGAGAGTCAGAGCAAAGCTCGCTCTTTCTAAAGGAGGTAACAAGAATTTCGAGAAGTCTATATTGTTTGCCATGGACAATATCAAGCCTGGTGAGTTGACAACCATTCAAGAGGGTCACGCTCCAAGCTTACTCCCTTTTCAATTATCCTGTTTGTATATATCTAAAGTGCCCCCTAAAATGAGCAAGCGATCTCATCCTAGAGGGCACTTTAGATACAACAAACAAGACAAACAAAAGAGACTAAGCCAGGATGAAAGAGATGACAGTTAGTCCACTAATCCTAATTGGCATCTATCCCTCTACGTCAGGCCTCACGGAATATCAGAGTCAAAGCATCGCAAATTCCCAAATTGACCTGAGTGCAAGCATCGAGACTTCCCAAACCTTGCTTTCACCCCTCTTTGGACAATGGAACTTAGCATGTAAACTAAGCTACATTGCCCAAAGAGGAGGGGAAAGAAAGATTGGGAAGTCTCGATGCTTGAACTCATCAATCACTAACATCCAATGAACCCACAGAATCGCAAGAAACCACTAGGCTCATATCATCCGCGGCCACAATAAAAATAGAGTACTCAAAAACCTTGTTACCTCCTCTAGAACGAACGATTTTTGCTCCAGATCCCATTTGGGGCGTCTTTGTGTAATATAACCTAGCAAAGTAACTAAGCTACATTGACACAGAGACACCCCAAAAGAGAGCCAGAGCAAAGCTCGCTCTTTCTAAAGGAGGTAACAAGAATTTCGAGAAGTCTATATTGTTTGTCATGAGAATATCAAGCCCGTGAGCTGACGACCATTCAAGAGGGGTCAGGCTCTAGGCTTACTCCCTTTTTTCTGTGATGTATCTAATTCGGCCACCTAAAATGAGTGAGCCACCTCATCCTAGGGGCAAATTAGATACATCAAACAGACAAACAAAGAGACTAAGCGGTGGTGAAAGAGATGACAAGCTTAGTCCACTAATCCTAATTGGCATCCGGCCCCTCTACATCAGGCCCTTCTTTTCACTTAACTATTACACAAACAACTCAATGCGCAACCCAACCCCTAAAATTTGATTAAGACAAAGAAATCCTCGCCAACTAACGTTGGTTCATTCATGTGCATCTGATATCTTAGGGAAAAATATCAAAAAAATAATGTAGATAGCAGTGTATTTGAAGCTCATGGGTTTAAGTAATCGTCCATCCTCCACCACCACGCTTGCACTAGGGTTCACCCAATCACCGCCGCCCGGAGCGGGAGGCATCGGGTTAATGTCTTGTACCTCCTCACCTTCACGCTGCTTCTTCCACCCCTCCAAAGGTCCATTTCATCGTTGGGTATGGAACGCATGAGCCATTCCCGTCCTCCTCCGCGAAAGCAAACAGAGGAGGCAAGGGGGGCATGCGTGATTGCATGTTGAGCACGGCATACTGGCGCTCTGGTATAATATATCCATCATCTATTGGACAGAACCTACTGCCCATCATCCAATCCAACAAACACCTCAAATGCAGACGATGTCCACATCCCAAGGCATACCAACCAACTTGGGTCAGATTGTCCCCACACACCTGACAATATCTGAAGTCCCTGTTCTTTACATCCTTCCACTGGCTCTCATATAGGTATTCGGGAGGGAGGTATGCAATACCTTGCTCCTTCGAGACTCTAAGAGGATCAAAATCTAAGGCTTTGGTCACACCACGTATATGGTCATTGTCTACTCTCAATACTGTATTTTCCCTACCCAAAGCTGCAAGTTGATTCTTCGGTCTCTAGTAATTCCAAGACCATCTTGTCGTGAGCATTTGCACGATCTTTTTTAGCCAAGTTTTCCTCCGCGAGTAAGGTTTCGACTTCTTTCATTCTCTAACTGAGCCTTTAGATCCACCTCTTCTGTCACTACACCTGCTGCTGCAACCCCCGCCACATCTAAAAGTTTTATGGCATCTTGAAGCAAATAGGTTATAGTCCGCGGGTTCATCACCAAGAGCGGCTTTTCGAATCGTCATGAAGCTTCACTCTCTTGCTGCTACCACCGCCGCTTCCTTGTTTCCATTTTCTACTAGCATAATTTACACGGCTTCCCTTTCACAATCTCATAGTACACTTGCTTGGCAAACGTCTTGCTGAATTCATGGTTTTTTATCATCGTTCCTTTCATTTGGACCCATCTCTCCAAAGCTTTAGCTCGGACTTCAGGGATCTTGCAGTCGTATGCCTTATACTTACCTGCTCTCTTGCTTGGCCAGTCGACATCAAACTGTTTGGCGTCTAAATTGGCCTCGATATCCTCAAAATCCCGCCTCCATGCGCGGCAACAACCCGGCCCCTCTGCTCTTCAGTTTTGTTGTGCCCTAACCTCTGACAATGTAGGTAGAGAAAGGAATACAAATCCATCTGGAGTTCTCAAAGAGGACGGCATGGAGAAGTTCATCAGCCCCTTCTCTCGTCTGCTGATGACACGAACTCGGTTGCTGATGAGACGAACTCGGTTGTTGAGACATTCTTTTGTGTTTGGCACTAGGTAAGTTGTTTGTTCGTTTTCTTGTGGATAGGCTTTATGTTAACTGCGCGAAATAAACAAGGTGCTGCGCACAAGGGGTTGCCCTCCAGTGCCGTGAAAGTGTGTTTTCATGTTTTTGTTTCATCATTTTGTGTCGAGTCCTTTTTATTTGTCATAGGGCGTCATTTTCTTAGGGCAAGAGTTTATGAAGCTATGAAGGTCAATTTATAGAATTGAGGGAGGAAAGAATAATATTTCAAACTAATTTACATAATTGATACTGTGCAACGAATAATTCTATGATTTATGGGTACTTGAGATATAGAACGGGCACAGTGAACAAAGTGATGTATTATGATTTAAGATATATAAAAGCAAGTTAAGATAAATTTAGGCGTTGACATTGTTATTAGTTTTTACGCGACATTCTTGCATTTCACCTCATATTCTTGAATTTTACCTCACAATGACAACCTTATTGGCTATTTAGTTGATCTTGTTAGCAAATCTAGAACAAGAACAGTGGCATACAGATAAGTATATGTTTCAACTTCATAAATATAATGTTGGCAAATAGGACTATCATTTAAAGGCAAAAAAAACATCTACTAGGCATGACCATATTAACATGAAAAGCAATCTTAATCCCTTTCACGCCTAAATGCCTGCACTGCTGTTCTAACTCCTGTTGTATATGAAATCATTTAGTATTTCAAAAAGGCCATCCATCCGAGAAAGTATTTCTATACAAACATCTGATAAGGGTAGGTTTGGACTGCATGGGAATGTAAGATGCCCACTTTCATTAAATGCTTTGGGTTTGTCATATTTGCATCATTACAATGTTTTGGGTTTATCATGTTTTCTGTTTAACGTCTAATGACATATCATTTAAATACTTCTATTAGGCTTCTACTCAGAGGTCCTCCCATGCAGGTCTGTTATTGCTGGTTGTTTAGCAGTTATACAATAATGCATGTCTTCTAACTGCCTAGAAGTCCCATGAAGCTACAAGAAAGAACTCTCTGAAATAAATAGCCTATTTGTGGGTCTTCAACTTTAAGAAATCAAAAGATTAGGCTCCAGTTGTTTGAACCAAAGAGTATTTTTGTCTGTTCCAACTTTGTTAAAGTACTTCCATCCAAACTGGGCAGAAGGCTATATTGTTCTAACCCCCAAAATGCTATGAATATCAGGTCTCTACTGAGGTTAAACGGAACATGATCCATGGGTCCTTTAGAAATATATAGCAGAAGAAGACTAGAGGACTTGCGTTTTCCACATAGTTCATCATTTGTCAATGTTTGGGGTCTGGGTTCGGGAACTCCTGGAAGACAGCCCTCTGTGAGGACCCATGGATCTAACAGGAGAGTCCGGGGGACTATGTCACGCGGGATTTGCAAGAAGAGAAGAAGAAGAAGAAAACAGAACAAATGAGAGGGAAATGATAAGCTTCCTTGATATCAATGATGAACATACATGAGCTCTCGCAATAGAGAGAAAAACTGAAAGGAGACAAGACTCAAAACTCATCTAAAAACTCATGTGCTAGCTCTACTCATATATATAGTACAATGGCCTTTGGCCCAATATAGACACTCTGACTGATCTCGGTGCCGACTCCTGGAAGGAGGCCTGATTTGCAGGAATGTTGGCGGTGCCTCTTGAAGTGCCTAGAATCACGCTGACGCCGACGCTGGCGGACGGGCCGTCACTTGTCTGAAGCGGGCGCCTTGTTGACTCGGGACGCAGGCTTTGACCGCGGCGTGGTCCGTTGCTTGGTCTTCTCTGAGCCTTGATGGCTGACCCGTGGGCTGACCGAGGATCCTTGAGCTTGACCTGGTCTGTCAGAGATGATGAATAGTCCTGCACCAGGGAGGCACGCAGGACTAACACTTCCCCACCAAACGACACCGAAGTGAAGAAAAGGAGGAAGGGTTTCAGGGGAAGCCATCGTTCTGAAAGTGATCCTCACGGAGTGAGGACGGCACCATTATGGTACCGGCTAATGAGATCCCCGGCGTGTTTGAAGAGCAGAGGAGTGTTTTTTGGCCAAGGGCGTGGATCTGCATCAATAAGAAAGCGAGAGCGCACCATGTCTTCAAGGGCAAAGATGGGCGCCTCAAGAAATGTACCGACATTCCATGAGGAGACAGTCCGAGGCCAAAGGCACCGACACCGGCATTCGGATTGCAAAGGAAAAATGGGACGCCGACGGAGCTTAGCAAGATGCATTTGAGAGCAGCACAAAACCGCTTGAAGATGGACCAAGGATCGTGAGGTGGTGGCATTCTGCAAGAAGGTGTCAAGACCATGAAGCGATCCGCCGGCCGCTGCCAACCACGCCATTAGCAATGTAGATCCAATTCGTGGTGGTATCCGTCGGTGGCACCTTCTTCCCAATGTGAGCGGCGAACAAAACGTGATCCCACCGAGATCCGCCGAGATCCGAGGTGGAGTCCATCCCAGATGACCATCCATGACCTTGGTCCAAAAAGGGAGGCGCCAATCGAAGTCAGAAACACCCGGGGCGGAGGTACGCCCAGGAAGCATAGGGAGAAGGAACCATGCCCGTGGGCATGGGTTGCCGAAGCGGTCTCCCCCAATTGATCGACAAGATCCGATCAAGAGCTTGACACCAACCATCCCAAAGAGAAGCAGAGAGTTGAGAGTTGACAGAGGGCTATCCCATCCCGTGGGGACCGTGGTTGCTATCCAACAAAGCTCGTAATTGATTATAACCGGTGAGGTGTCGATATAAATTTGTGCATAGGAAGATCCTGATGTCCTAGATACTTCCTTATCTGCAGCGGCGGCTTCCGCTTGCCGAGATAAATGATTGGCAAGCTCGGGCATGTACTCGATGAAGAGTTTGGGTCCGAGCAGATCCGCAAGATATGGATTGTTATCCCGAAGCACCCATTGCAATGCTGGGGTCACCCCGAAAGAGCCGGGCGGGTCCATTTCGGTGTTCCCTGTATCACCCGGATAGAAATCATGAAATATGTAAGCCATGGGCTGAACAACTCAAGGTGATAAAGTCCGGATCGGCACGCCATGAGATCAAAGACCACAAGGGCACAAAGACAACCCTTGTCTTCAATGGAGAGTTCGCCAAATCCGGAAGAAAATCTGCACCGCTCGGGGGAATATCCACAGTCCATCTCGCCGCATGCCACCGGAAAGGAAGAGGTGGCGCGAAAGCAACCACATAATCGTGATAGCGGGAAGGAACTGAAGTCAACAGCATTCTCGTTAAGAATGGCGGTATGGGCGCCAAGTTTTGCTTGAGCCTCATCGCCAGACCAATAGCTTGTCAGGCCGTTGTTCAAGATCACGTTATCCGTTGTCCCTTTCTAGCGCAGCGGGATCGTCACGACCCGTTCGAGAAGTGTTGACCGGGAGGAGGATTTCCGGTATTGAGACGAAGCCCGGCAATCTCCGCCATCCAAGATCTTCTTCAAGCCGCACCTCAGTAGCTGATCTTGAAGAGAGGTGAGCCGAGAGGTTCGTGTAGAAAGCCGAGTCAAAGGAGGCAACTTGAGCGTCCCGCTCTGTAAGGTTTTGAACTTGAGTGCTGAAATTTTCACAAAGTTCTGAAAGTACAAGGCGCTGAGCTTAGCAATATCACAAGGCCTTGGTACTTCGTGAGAGCTGCTTTGGACTTGTTGTGCTCCAATAAATTCTGAATTTCTCGATTGAGCCGAGCTTGTTGATCTCAAGTTGGCTGACTTGATCTTGTGCACTTTTGAGATCTGTATGAGCCTGTAAAGAGAGCTTCGTGCTTGTCTTGAAGTTTGGCCTCCAAAGTTGCAACTTGGGCAAAGGCGACTTGAAGGTCCTGGTGTACGCGCATCGAGGCCTCTAGTGCCTGAAACCCCGCTCATAAGAGCGCCTTGGGATTCTTGTAACTTGAGAGCAGCAGCTTGAGCATCCCCGGCCGATAATCGATACAACAACCTATCGAGGGTGTTGTGGTGGTGGAGCCACTGTTGCCCGGTTTGTGATGTTTGGGAAAGATGGTGTGAACCCGGATGGTGTAGCGGAGGAGGAGACAAGGACATGGGTGTGTCTGGACTTTGGACATGACCCGGGAAGAAGGGCGTGAAGTGCCAGCTCGGTTAGTCAAAGGAAAGGGAGCTACCGAGTGGAATTATGAGAATTTTGTGGTGTGGGAGGGAAGTAATGACGGATGAGGGCTTGAAAGTGGCCGCCACGAAACTTAAATGGAAGTGGCACCAAAGGCGGTCCACTTTTGAGAAGACGATAGAACATCATTTGGGGCCAATCTATGTGGTGGTTGGGTGTGTAGCGGTGATGACCGTGTTATAGAAAGGTTTATTGATATGGGTGTTCTTGATAGAATACCCAAGGAACTTCGCGCCACGTAAATTTAACAAAGGTTTCGCGGAGGCTTGTCGATATTGGTCGGACGATGGACATTGGCATGATAAGGAGGTGCACCAAAAATCCGGACATCTAGATCCCGATATGGCGTACCATGATAAACAAGGGGTAATGCAAGGGAAGATGAAATACCCCGTAAATCAAATGTTGAGTCAAATAAATGGTGGTGCCATCAATCACGGGGTGGTAGCCATGCGGTCGTTAATGATATTGGCGATGAACCGCTTAGCCGGTCGATTTGAGCCTAAGTTCCATTTGAGAGAATTCGTAAAAGCTTTTGTCGCTCAACGACTTTTTATTTGGGCCAACAAGGGCTTCCCGGAAGGTGGGCGCCAAGAAGGATAATTGATGCAAAAAGAGCGGATCCTTGGGAGCGGAGCTTGAAGTGTAGAAAATCTTGGGCAGCCATGGTAACGATTTGCGTAAACGAAGAGTGATTCAAAGCATGAGGACGAAAGTCGAAAGCACGGAGGGACAAAGGCGCAAGAACGAAAGCTGTTTTTTAGGGCGCATAACCGGAGGCGAAGAGAGGTATGAAGAGGGCGAACCGAGCCGTTGATGGTGCCAAAGTCGAAAGATGCCAAGGAGGGTATTGAGAGGCAAAAAATTTGGCTAAGTCCCCAAAAACGAAGGGAGAAGCAATGAACGGTGAGGATGAGACGTGAAAGAAGGATCGATGTGACAGTGGGCAAAGGACACACATTAATGTCCGACGGCGTGAAAAGAAGAAATGGCATTCAATGTCGGGTAACTCAAGTGGGATATCATTAAAAGGAATGTGTCGGAAGGTACCATGGCTAGATATGCTGCGGGAGAAAAGATTCTCATTTTAGAAACAAATTTTGCATTGCAAAACACGCTATGATTTGTGTGATTGGTCCACGCCGACAAGGAGTTCCTCGATTGGCTTATATAAAGACGAACCGGAGTAACGGAAGGCATCCGATGGCGGCATAGATGGCAGCCGCTGGGTTTGAACGAGGGCGCACTATGCCCACCGAACTGTCCGAGTGGATTACCCGCAAAGATGAATTATGCGGACCTCGGCGCTGCCACAATCGTGGCGTGAGAATGGGCGGCTGGTGTCTGTTGGGATGGCTGAACATCCCTAACCGAAGACCAACGGGATGGAGGTGGTTCGCACCTTCGCCGATCTGGCTTGCGAAACCTCTACCACCTCCTCGCAGATCACCTCTCTCCAAACCCGGAGTAGAGGGTTTTCTTCTTAGGACTTAGTAGATAGGGCTCGAGCCCGTTTTTGTATATAGGCGGTGCCCATAAGCGAAATAGCTGGGTCAGCGCCCATTTTGTAAAAAAATCTCCACTATAATATAATATGCCGCCTTTCTAGTCACTTTCTGTGGTGTTTGCTTCTTGAACTGTAGCTGTTTGTTGATTTTCGCTTTCTGTGTGATGAAATGTTTTGAGGCGAAAACCATTAACCAAGGTAGGTAATGGAGTGCCATCTAACTCGCCAGGTTGGAAAAACGGCGGGTCTAACCACTTGAACAATTTGATAAGGGCCAAGCCAACGAAACTTGAGTTTACCCGGAAAATTTTTGTACCTGGAATCATAAAGAAGAACCAAATCGCCTTCTTTAAATGTTTTTGTCTTCTGACGTTTGTCATGTAAAGATTTTGCAATCGTTGTCCATGAAGAACACGAATATAAGCATCCCTTCGAAGTTCATCCAAGCGTTCTAATTGATAGACCCTTTCTTTGAGTCGCAGCCGGGTGGATTATGAGCGAGAGCCGGTTGAAAACGGAGTGTTGGAAGGATGTATTCAAACGGCATGAGAGCTTCACGACCATAAACCAATTTAAAAAGGAGTGTGACCGGTAGCAATCTTGAAACAAGTATTGTAGGCCCAAAGAACACGAGGAAGTTTTGTCTCGCCAATGCAAATGCGGGAAGCGTCTAAAATTTTCTTGAGAATGGTGACCCGAGTTTTGTTGGTGCTTTACGCCAAACCATTACCTTGAGGATAGTAAGGTGTGCTCTTGTGATGATGTATCGGGGGAGATAATCCGTCAGCTCCTTGATAGTATGATTGATGAAATGGACACCACGGTCCTACGACCAATCTCCCGTGAGGCGGCCGAATCGTGTGATAATTTGTTGATAGAGGACCCTAGCTGTGCTTCGCTGCGGTGTTATGCGGAAGTGCACAAGCTTCCGCCCATTTGGTAGCGTGGTCGGTGAGAAACGAATGTAATCCGCATGGGTGTACCGCGCGGAGGATCTATAGGTCCCCCACAAAGTCCATTCCCCCATTTCTTGAAGGGAAGTGGCGTGGCGGCCGGCGTCAAGGGAAGAGCGTCCGCGGGCGTGGGCCCACCCGCCCGGCAAAGCGTCCAACGTCTTGGCGCATGGAGCATCTTTGAAGAGCGTGGGCCAATAATACCCAGCTAGAAGGATTTTGCGTGCCGTGGTGTCACCATGAAAATGACCACCACCTAGCCCCTTGATGAGCTTCTCGAACAATATCTGGAACTTCATGAGGTAGAACACAAACGTCGAAGGATGGTGTCCTTACCCTTTTTGTAGAGATGTCCCGCCACCATGGTGTAGTCCACCGGACCTCTCTGAGAAATTGATGGCGGCGGGATTGTCGCTTGTGAGAGAGGCGTCTCATCTTCGATGGAAGAGCACCTATGAGGAGGCAATGCTTGCTGAAAATCATGGAACCAATGTGGTGTTGCCGCTTACTAAAAAGTCTTGAAGCATCGGAAAAGGCGTCACGAGACTCGGTTGAGGATCATCCGTGTGGATGCGTGAAAGATAATCCGGGATGACATGAGATTTGCGGCCATATGAACGATTTCAAAAGGAGCAAATTCTTGGAGAAGAAGGACCCAACGAGCAATGCGGCCCGTGGGGCGTGGACTTGTTGATCAAATAGAGGAGTGCTTGGTGGTCCACAAAGAACTTGATTTGACTGCCCAAAGGTAATGACGGAAGCGTTGGACCGTAAAATGAGACCCAAAAGCTTCACGCTCGTGGCAGAATAGTTGCGCTCAATGAGAATTGAGTTTTCGGCGTGGCGATTTGGTTTGTCGGTGCAGCGCATCATATTCTTGAGAAAGAACGGCTCAATAGCAAACGCCGAGACATCTACATGAATCGAAAAGGGCTTGTCCCATTGAGGAGGAACAAGAACCGGTGCCTGAGTAAGCAAAAGCTTCAGGCATTGGAAGCGAAGATCCGCCGGGAATTCCAAGCCCGTGGATTAATTCACCCGTGAGTTTATGAATGGGATCCGCAATGGTCGCTAGTCCGGTGCATGAAGGTGGAGTAATAATTGACCTTACCGGGAAAGAGCGTGTCTCCTTGATATTGGTCGTGGTGCTTGAGCCTTGAGTACACAAACTGATTTTGGCGGGATCGTGGTGATACCACCTTTCGACAACATGGCCCTAACGGAACACGGAGGTGACGAAAAGGTGCATTTCTCGATTGAGACGAATCTTTGGATTCATCACATTTTCTCGAAGACGAAGTTCCAATTTATCCAAATGGTCAGCCATGGAACTGTAGGTAGAGAAGTCATCTTGAAAAATTTGCAAGAAGGGATTTTCCTACATGAAATCATGAAAAACCGAGAGCATGATGCGTTGAAACGTTGATGGAGAGTTTGATAATCCAAAAGGAACCACCTTGTAGGCAAAAGTGCCCAATGATTGGTGAAAGTAGTCTTGAGTTGATCGTTCTTTGATTGAGATCGATTGTAGCCCGAAAAAACCATCCATGAAGGAGTACATCTCATGTCCAGCCACCTCTTCGGAACACGGTGCAGTGAAGGGAAGTGGAAATGATCCACGCCAGAGTGGCCTGATTGAGTTTCCGATAGTCCACGGTGGCGGATCTTACCATTGTGTTTGAGGGCAATGGCGATGGGGCTCACCCATTGAGGCTGTTGACCTCATAGATCAAACCTGCGGCAAGGAGTTTGTCAATTTCCGCCTTGGACGCGATCCGGGTAATTAGGGTTGAGCCGATGCATGCGTTGCTAAACCGGTGGTGCATCGATTTGGTAGGAATGGTGAGTTCCCCAAGCTTTGTTGATTCCCCAAAGATCTCCTCGTAACTCCGGTGAAAATGTGTTTGAATTTTGTGAAACAGCTTGGCGGCCTCGATGCGATAAGGAGCCGGAGATTTGCGGCAATCTTGGGGCGGTAGATTGTTGCCCGTCCACAATCTCGACTTACGGGTCTGAATATGGGGTATTACTTGATATCTGGACAATGTGTGCGGAGGTTGGAGCATAACGGATCGCGTGGCACTGCGTGGTGAAAAAAGGGGTTGCTTTCGGTTTCATCCGCCAGGTTGCTTCATGACGGCGTGTACATCAACGAGTTCGCGGGAGGTTCACATCGAAAAGTGATCAACACGTTGGATTCGATTGCAAGGAGCCGTAAGGGTCAAGCAAAAGCGGCCCTGCCTGGTCCTGATCAAGAGTCATTTCTCCCCAAGGATCGGCATATTCGGGTAGGATGACGGAGGCGGACTTTCGCAGTGGAGCCCGAACGATAAATATTCTGAGCTTCTTCGAATCTATGCGAAGAGGGTTCCGCATGTTCAACAAAAATGATCTGCACTTTTACAAGTCCATGGTGGCATTAGAGATGACCATCGGTGATGACCAACCGGTCCTGTGGCCCGGTAATGGATACTCTTTGCCCGGCGGAGAAAAGGTCTGCCGACCAACATTTCATAGTCACCGGATCTTGCCAGACTTTCCAAACTCCAAATTCCATGGGGAAGCGGAGATCACCGATGTTGATGTGAAGAAGAGGTGTGGCGCCTTGAGGTCGCGTGGATATGGCCATTAGCCAATTTGATGTCATATGGGGGCCTAAAGAGTTGTGTGATGCCCATTTGTTTTGCGGAGTTTATCCGTGATGAGATTGATTGCGCTACCTCCATCTATTTGAACATGGTTGACTTGTTTGATTACCCAATCGTGGCATGGACCGTGGGTGTAGAGGTAGCCACACCCCAACTAAAACAAGTTGGGAGTGGTAATTGGTCCTGAGAGCGGACGAGTTTCAAAATGGTTGCCAAGCTTAAAGGAATTTTGATCTTGGCTAGCTCCTCTTGAGTTCTAGAGGCACATGAAAAAAGGATCTGCTGGTTCCAATCGGTGCCGAGTGCGTGGTAGTGAAGCAAAGAACTTCTTTAGTAAGTCAACCTCGGCGGAATATTGGGATACGTCCCGAGAGCGTGGAGGTTGAGATGTGGAAGGTGTATCTTGTCTTTGTTGAGCTCACGGTGGTGGCATGAACATTTGCCAATGTCGCGGCCTTCAGCGGCTTGCATGAGGTTCAAAATGCTTTGGCGAACTTTTGGCATGACATGTGGCATGAGCTTCTCAAGTCAGGTGCAAAGTGAACCTTTTTTTTCGCCCTCATGAGGAATGGTGTCAACCGCAAAGGCGGGTTAGCGTGCCATTCTAATAATGGTCAAGGGGCGTGATGCCTTGGTCTGGCGTGAAACTAAACCAACCCAATTTGACGGTATTTGACCGAGGATTAAGTGCCCGAAAAATTTCCTCTTAATGCTTGTTGATCCAAACAGGTTGATTTCTTTGGAGCCGGGTTGATAAGCGTGATTCCGAGGCTCTTGGTGGCTTCTTAAGAACTGGTCTCGCCTTGTTTGCCATTAGCAATCCGAGTTGGTAAGCCGTGGCGGACCGATGTGGTCTGATTTGTGCCAGGGAAGTCGCACTGCACGAACTTGTGGAAGTTGAGGACACCGCGTAGTGGTAGTATGACCCCATTCTTGACAAAGTGATAACACCGAGCTTTAGAAGGATCAAAAGGAGGGGCGTGGGTTGGATCCCGTTGTTGCTCCTGTTGATGATAGTTGAGTGGGTTGCACCCGGGTGGTGGTCTTTCGATAGTGCGATTGTTCTTTGAGTGTGGTTTGCACTTGATAAAACCATTTTGTTGCGGAACGGTGTGGGATGAGTGCAGTGCACTCTCCGCGGCATGATTGCACATGTTGCATCGCTGCAATGAGTAGACCCATTGGTGGAGTTGCACTCATTTGCCAAATGGCCTTGGTATTTGCAAATATGGCACCAGTTATTTGAATCGCTTGTGGATTAGCGTGTTGAGGCCGAACACGCCTTTTGTGGAACCATGACGAGTGGAATGAACGGGAGCTCTTGAAGAGCCCTCCGGGAGAAACATTGACCGAAAGTGATTGACAAGGTCGATAGCCCGCTCCAAAGTCTTGGGACGAAATCTGATTCGATCATGAGTCGAATAGGCCGGAGGAAGTCCTTGGAGAAACCAGACCAAAAATCTGGCTCGTGGGGTACTCCTTGAGCTTACTTAGCGAATGTGAAGTCGATCCAAAATCCCGGGGGCTCTCCGTGGGCTCTTGTTGAAGTTCATTGAGTTGCTTGAGATGAAGTTGATCATCATCCGGTGGTCCCATAATGAGGCAATTCAGTTCTCATTTCACGACCCGATCTTATTTCCAATGGCTTTTTGTTGGACGCAGGCCATTGATGAGGAGAGCCACGCAGGGGTGGTGAAAAAGATGTGGAATTTCAGTTGAGGTTCTAGACCATTTAGGACAGCTAGAGCCTCAAATTCTTCCATGTGGGCTGAGCACTTTGGTCTAAGGGTTTGCCTTTAAGTGTTGCCAAAAGGTGGGATAAGTCGGTTTAAGTCCGAAAGGTAGATGTGAAAGTGCTTGGGCTGAGCGAGAACGATATAGTGAGGATATTGAGGTTGAGTTGGATGTGGCATGGTTACTGAAGGACCCGAAAGAAAACGGTTGAGAAACCGGGCATGCTGGAGCATTGGTTTTGAGATCTGTAAGGTTATAAGCAGGAAAAGCGATGAAGGGCGTGAAAAGGAAGTTCTGAGTGGCGCGCAAAGGAGATGTGGATATCCGTACCACCCTGGAGAGGATGGTTGGGAAGGATGGGCGATGCATGGCCCGGAAGAATGATGGCATGTTCAGGGTAAGAAAGTACGGTTGAGAAGGGGTTGAGCCCCATAAGGCTCCCCGACAGTGATGAGGGGATCGAAAGTTGTGAGCAATGTTTGCACGCTGGGGAACCGGGACGACAGACACGAGGGGTTGGTGGCGCCGACCGAAGCTCCCTAGATCGAAGATGGCCTCCCCTATGTCATAAGCAGATCCATACATGTCGCACGCTTCCGACATGGCCCAAGCGCGAGTAGTCACCGAGAAAGCGAGAGTTCTTCCAAGGAAATTTTAATGCATACGGCATGGCGGTAAAGAAAGTGCATGGAATCGCATCCGGCAATGCAATGGATGTTTTGGGTCCGGGTCGGGAACTCCCCTGAAGATGTACTGTGAGGACCCCGTGGATCTAACAGTAGAGAGTCCCGGGGACTATGTCACGGATTTGGTAAGAAGAGAAGAAAACGTAACAAAATGAGAGGAGGGAAACATAAGCTTCCTTGATATCAATGAATGATGAACATACATGAGCTCTACTTAATAGAGAAAAAACTGAAGGAGACAAGACTCAAAACTCATCTAAAACTCATGTGCTAGCTCTACTCATATATATAGTACAATGGCCTTTGGCCCAATATAGACACTCTAACCGATCTCTGGTGCCGACTCCTGGAAGGAGGTTCTGTTCTGAGGAATATGTTGGCGGTGCCTCTTGAAGTGCCTAGAATCACGCCGGCCCGAGGCGGTGGCGGACGTCCACTTGCCCGGCGCCTCTTTGTTGTGGGGCCGAGGCTTTTATTGCGTGTATTTGGTCTTTGGTCTTGAGCCTTTGATGGCTGACCCGTGGGTCGACTAAGGATCCTTGTTTTGACTGGTCTGTCGTATGCATGAATACTCCGTACCAGGAGGCCGCAGGGACTAACTTGATCAACAAGTTTTCAATCTGGCTTACAACACTACATTGATGGTCTTGACCTCTTTGAATGCATGCCTCAAGAAAATAGTGCGATAGTGCAACTTGGTTGCTACATTTCTTGGTGCTTGTGCAAATCTAAGTTGCATTAACGAAGGTAAAAGTTGCAAGCTTATATAAATGACATATGAGCTTACTATTCTTTGGCTTCATGTTTATAAAAAGATTTAAGGGTGGTACACGAAAGATCCAATATAATTTCAATCCCTCGCGAAGATCGATCATGCGGCAAAGATGCATATCAACTAATCACTCCAAATTTTAGCAAGATTTAAAGGTGGCATCCCTAGTTCCATTTTACCTCCTTCCACTCCATATGGCATTTAGTGATCTATTTCGTGAACAAGCCCGTAATTTACTTCAGCCCTATGTTCCTTGCTTATGTCAAGAACGCTCAAGTAGTGTAAGAAGTCCCATTGCACATAATCTTATCCGACTATGTAATACTCTTGTTTGTTCGGTTGTTAAGGTGTCATAAAGGCAGAAGATCCAGCATCCAATAATGCCCCATAAGAGTTCTCAATTCATGACTGCATGAAAAGGATATCAGCGGAAAGAGCTTCGGGCAAACAAGAAGTTTAAGAGCCGTTTTATTTGTTCACCTTTATATTGGCCAAAAATTGACTTTGTAGTTACTCCATTATTCTCAAGATCATATTTGGCTACTAATAGCAATTACTTCTTGTCTAAGCTGATTTTCAATGCTCATTTTGCTTGTGAGCCCACAAATTAAGATGCACCCAACAATTGAGAAGCCTATTGTAATACCCACAAAACTCCAACAACAGCCTTGTTGAGATTCAACCTTTTCAATTACAACCGCTCTTGGTACAATAAGAACTCAGTCTGTTAGCCAAGTCCAAAATTTCAGGAACAATATTTGGCCTAATATTAGTAAGACCAAGTGCAAAACCTACCAATTGCAGATTCCCCAACAATACTGCTACCAATGGGAAGGGTATCGATGTAAAATTTTCTATCCATCGTGAAAGACATTTTCATTGTGGGTTTTTCTATTGGCAAGGGTATCATGGCCATAATTGGATCCAAGAAATTGTACCGCAACAGAACAAAAATGGTTAAAGCCGCCATGCATCTTGCATCACATCAATTGAATTGTTGTAGATCCAAAGAATCATTATTCCATTCTTCCTGCAGAGTTATTATAGATACATTTGTCCTCAAACATGTGTGCACCGATGAAAAGCTGGAAGGACGAGAAGCATACCATGTCACATAAAGAAATCCGCCAAGGAGATCCACACTAGATAGATATCTTGTCAATGAACCAACAGAATAGATAACAATGGAACACCCAAAGATTTTTTTGCCCCGATGTTCTCACCCATTAATCGGTAGATGAGACAAATGGCTCCCCCGCATATACCTCAAAGTTCAATGTTCCATATTACCTTTCATCACGTAAGATCGTCAAGTTAACAAAAGACATGAATGCTCCCGATGTCGAAGAAATAAAAAATAAACATAGTATTATACCCTCTTGTTTCAATCGCTGATATGGACCTTTTTATTGGTGATGGAATGGCCTTTCCCAATCCATTGATATCTTGTTACATTCTCTGCATTAGAAGAGAACGTTGAGTTTTTGAGAAGCGTTTAAGGGGACAAAATGATGTCCGCACCTGCAAATAACCGAGGAAAGAACCATTGTATACCGACCGATTCGACCGCGGAGCGGTGTATTCAAGTCTACCAATGCGGAGTATTCGGCCATGTAGCCCTTATGACTTCTAAACCCCACGGCACTCAACCCGCCAGCTCGACTTTTGGAAAAATGCCCAAATGAAATAAAAGAAGATTGATCCACCCCATTGCACCCCAGAAAGCGTAGCTCAAACTCATTCGGCAAGATACCCGCCCTTTGCATCTCTTTGCATAAATAACAAGCTTCATTTCCACGCCATGTCTCGCATATGATGAAATTATAGCATTCCACCGATCGACATTTGGTTGATGCAACTCAAGAAAACCTTTACTTGACTGGTGCATAACCACGCTTAAGATATATATTTATAATTGAATTGATTACTTCTTCATTCAACTCATTGAGATCAAATCCTAAGTCAAAAATAAAAGCGTGGAATCTTTTTACCCTTTGTCAATGATGCTATGTCAACATGCATCCAAAACACCGATGAAAGTGATCTTGTTTTGGTTTCAAACCTTCTTGCCACATTTGCCGTTTAAAAATTGAACCAAAATTTCGTGGTGTCCTTTCTTGGTATATATCGCAATCATTGTGTTCCATGAGATAAACATTATGGTCTTCCATTCTCCTGAAAACATTATGTGCATCCACTAGACACCCACATTTACCATACATAATGTAAGGGCATTCCCGAATAACATCCTACCCCAATTCTATAACAAGAACTCGCCATGGAATAGTTTACCCGTGCTTTGTCCATCAAATTCAAAGATAATACCATTGTAAATTTATTTACGCCACATTTTCAAACCGCATTTGGTGAAAAATTTGCAATGCCTCCATTATATCACCATTATCAATATATGCCCCGATCATTGATGTCCAATGCGGATGTTCATTGTTGGCATATTACAAAATACATGCTTTATGACTTCAAAATTTCCACATTTCGCGATACATATTTGGTAATGCTATTCTTACAATGACATGTGAAGCATAGTCACTTTTAGAATTAGAGCATGAACAAAGTTTATCCCCGCCAAGATTGTTGTGCATATGAACATAACTCATAAGCTAAGGATTGTACTAAAGGTGAAGTCATTTGGCTCCATACCGTCACAAGACATCCAAGACATCGTGCAATATTGCCATAGTTTAAGCCAAAATCCGACTGTTAGAAAACGTAAGTTTTTAAGCCCGGGATTTGAACCTAGAGTAATACCAAAGCTCAACCTCCTACAATCTCCTCCTTCTACCTCCTACACTTCACTAACATCCACAAAGGTTTTTCTTGTGTATACAACAATCCCAATAGATAAATCGAAGCACGTAGCTCTTCAACAAATATATCACGTAGACAGATATTTTATTGAGACATAAAGCATAAACAAATCGCTTACCCAATAAAAAGAAGTTCGACTTACTTGAGCAAACCGATCTCATGCAACAAGTTCGGCCATCTAATCCAAGGCAAAGAATTCCAGGTGTTCCAAATCGACACAAATGTTCGCCCGGTAATCAACGTGCTTCAAAGGCGCATAATCTTGGCTTGTCGGGCATCGTTTTTACACTTCGACAATCTACAATCCTTTGAAAGAAACCGCTTCCTTGCCCTTACCCGCTCCTTTGCACCTCGATGGCTCACTTGCTTAGGATCAATGTCCGCAACAATTAAGACGGTATGTGCTTTGTGAGGCACTCAAGAATCGGGCTATGGTTAAGGTGCTACCGTTAGCATAATGACTCTTCGGGCCAGAGTGGCAAAGCAGCCCTTTGTGGCAACGAAGAAATATGGCCCCTGTTTTAGGGTGATTCTGCAGCGGGCTCAAGATGAACAAAGTGCCGAGTCGGATCTCGCAATCGCCATCGCCATGGTCGCGGTACCGTAGAATCTATTCCTCAACAACCGTTAGTCGTTTCCAAGGTGGTCAGCCCAACAACAAACCGCCACCGAGTTTACACCCTATAGTAAGTCCGAGTAGTCATTGGCATATTCTTCAAAGATATACTAGCATATACCTAGAATATGCCATAAACCCAATATCAACAAGGGCTTGCCCCCCCAAACAACAAAAAACAACTCAATATGGCTTATAAATTATAAAAAAATCAAGTGCAACAAAAATAAATACATAAGAAAGCGTTGGATGTTTTATTAAATGTGTCTAAAGCAATTGTCCAATCAATAAATTTTTTTGGTTGGATACAAGAGAGCTCATAAATGGCACGCTTAAGCGTGACTTGGTCCAAATTTTGGTCGCAAGATCGCCCCACCCCTAATCCAATTTGAGGAATCCAATCTGATTCCATTTGAGGTCTTGTGCAATGTGTTGAGAGCAATTCCAAGTGCTCCACATGGTGTTCAATAGTTGGTTCAGGATCAAACTTGGAGGCCTTGTCTTGTATTGGGATTCGGACACGTCGCTTCAAATAATCGCACATGTTTCAAAACCGCTTTGTTCTGCTACCCATAGCCTCCAAGAAAGAATGCTTTTGGCAAAAATCAGCAAGGTAATAGATAAAGTAGGTCACCCTAAGAGGTCGAAATCTACCCTTGCGCACCATCTTAGTTCCATCTCTTTTGGACCCCCACACGCCCAATACAAATCATCATGCATGTATGGATAGGCAAGTCTTTCATTCTCAATCGCCTTTGGCAGCAACTATCCATGCCTTTTTATATGCCCACCGCTTCACTTCCACAGGCTCACCTATTAGCCGTTTTTCTCCCCAATCACATATACCAATATAAATAGCTCCGGGGTCCGTGCATCCTCTCTCCAAATTCAAAATGAAGCAAAAACATTGCCCTGCAAAGCCAATGTGTAAATGGTGCTCTTTTATGAAGCTTAAGCAAGCCGCTTAAAATGACATAGTTAGATCACCCACTCTTTGAGCAACATATAACTCTTTAATTCCTCCTGCTTGCTCAAACTTATGGACGCCGACCTCGACACTAGGCTTATAAATTCTAATCTTTTAAATGCATGCCTCGCGAAACTCATTATCTCCATGATGCAAAAAAAGAGATGCACAAGAACCCCATTCCAGAAGGGAAATATCAACCCCTTCTTTCCAACACAAGCTTGTAACGACAATGTAAATTATGATAGAGCCATGTCTCAACCTCCATTTTATGACTCCTCATGTTTTTTCATCATGGCCTTTACTATCACATCAGGCCTCGCCGCACGTGAACCGCGACATCATCATTCTGAAATTTAATACAATAGATTCGCCTTTAAGAAAACTAGAACCCAAGATATTGCATTTGTACACCGCTCCATATGTTCCCGAACCACTCGGTCCTCGTTGATTATCTGAGAGGAATCCACCATTGCAAAACCATATAGTCTTGCATCCGCCCTTTTTTTTTTCTCACTTTTATCGGGCCTCACCAGACGCTTTGGCTCTAATAGTCAGGCCAACACTTTCTTAACTAGGTGAGGGGGTTGATGGGTTTCCTTTCTAAGCTTTCGATTCGTCCAAACTGTATTCCATTCCCCAGCCTTATTTTTTAAAGACTCTCTCAAGCCGACTAGTTAAATTTGCCACCGCGATGAATCATATTTCAAGTTGTAACGAGATACATTGCCATCGGTCAAGCATACCTTTCAGAATCAATCTTTCCAGGTTCTAACTCTATCATTCGAGGCCCAAAAGCTCTCTCAGCATCTCTCATAAGAGTTGAATGGAAATCTAGCCATCCTTCGTCTGTTGTAGTAATCAATTCTAACTCAGATGGGGTGGCGGCATATTAAACTCCACGTGAGCCAATTCATCGGCCGGGTCTTAAAGAAGACCATGGTCATTGGGTCTTGATTTTTTCCTCTGATCTCGAGTAGAGGACTCGGCCCCTCTGGGTTCATATGAGGCTTTGCTTCTAGCCTAGGTTCTTCTTTAGGGCTCATGTGAGGCTCTGCTGCTTCTAGTCTAAGTCCATCTAACTCTTGTGGATTCATAGCAGCTTTAGAAGAAACTGTGTAGCTAGCGATATGCCAACAATAGCAAAGCAGCAACAATACCTAAAAGTCTGGGGAAAAAAAAAACCCACTTTAGTGAGTGTCAATAAGCCGTAAAATAGTTCATTAAGATTCTAGTAAACTACTAACTTTCAAGTTTGATGATTATAGGCACCCTATGGTTAATCTATCGAAGTTTCAAGTTGATTTAAGTTATAGGCAACCTATGGTTAGTCTACCGAGTTTGATCGGTTCACTTATATGAAATGCATTTTTCTCATTCTCTTCAACAAGTTTCACTTATGATCCGACCCGCCATCACCTAATGAGGAAACTCCCTTATAGAGGTTGGCACTCAACTGAACATATTGCACTAGACCACCTGACAAACTCACGAATATTTAATGAAATATACGCCAATCCCTATATTAGTGTTGGACTTTCGTCAACAACACCATCAGAAAATAGGGTATATCTCATTAAAATATCCTCCTGACCTTCCATAAGAGTACCGTCCTTCCTTCTTTCGGAAACCCGACTCAAGCCAACAAGCTGCACCAGGGAGAGGGCTATACACCCTCAATGAAAGGTTGACCCTAGCAATCCTCGAAATCAGCAATGACACCCACCCTCAAGATGGCACAATTTAATGTGGCACACCCAGCGAGGGATCACGCGGGCCTCACCAAGGATCATCACTTCTAACTAAAAACCTAGTCTCTCTTAATCGACTCCTAACCGCCACCGGATGCCCAGTAAAAAAGGATAGGCAACCAAATTTCTAATTCTTATTTTTTTTTTTGCTTTTGTTTTATTATTTTTCTCATTATTTTATTGTTTCGCTTTTTTATTATTATTTTTTCTTCCTTTTTTTAATTATTTTCTCTATAAAATAAATTGATTCCTCCATAGAACAAGACGCCACCATCGCCACGCCCTCGATGGAGGGGGCAATGTGCGAGGGCCTCACCAAGGAGGAACCCTAGACCTACAATAAAAGAAACAACAACAAAAAACTAAGTTTGCCTAGAAACCAAGAAAATGTAAAAAAAAAAGCTATAAGCACAGTTGTGGGAGCAGCATGCAGTAAGGTTTACCTTGTTCGCATAAAAACTAAAACAAATACCAATATATATAAAAAATTCAGAAGAAACTGTTTAACCAATCGCTGGCACCGCCGAAAAACACTTTCGCCATGTTTAAACCTTCAAACAAAGATAATGCTGAAAAAGTTTCGCACGTGTTTAACCACGCTTTTTTTGTTTTTGCTTGCCGGTTAAAATTAAGCTTCCACGCGAAATTTTTTTTCCCACGGAAGGTAGAAAACGAAAAATACGCGTTTAACCTAAAAATAATGATTTATGGACTTTATATGTCCGAAAAATAATTTCGATGACGCGACATAACCTATCCCCGGGTTGATTTTATGAGTTTTGTATTTCACATTATGGCTAGTCATAATTTAATTTCCGGGTTATAAATGGAGAAGATTTCGCAGTCAGTCGGGAAGTCGCTTCGCCGCCGAGCTGCCGCCGTGGGAAGGCTGACCGGGTGTGGCCCAGCCGTTTCCGCTAGTTGCAGAATCGCCGACCTCTTCCCATTTCCACAAATACAAGAAAAGGCGCTAAGTGATCCCAGCGCGACTCGATTTCGAAAGCATGATTCAAACTCCTAAGTGTTTTTCCGCAGATTGAGTATGATTCAACCGTCTCCGAGTGCTTTTCCGCTGAATTTCGAAAGCCACCCCATTCAAGCTCCTAGATTCAGCTATGGCGATGCTTCACCTAAAGAGGTAACCGGGCCGAACCTGCCGCTCCGCATCGCCGATCCATTTTCATTCTTTTGATAGAATGATCACCACGGGGGATCCATCATTGGACTACAAACAAGAACGCACACCAACTTTCCTTTGACGACATTGAAAGGACGTTGGAAGTAAAGGCCTCAGCAAAATTTGTCTTTAATAAGCTAGGTTGGAATGAAGTGGAGAGAGGAAAAGAGCCCAGTATTTGCATATGCTCTTTCGCAAGCATCTCTACATTAATTGAAGAACAAAAAAAAAAAAAGATATGAGAAAAAAGGCATTGACAAATTAAGACACTTCAACCCCAAACAAAAACCGTGCATGACATTGCAACTTTGAATTGTGACACTACAGCGACCACATACGTACATGGCATTCAACTAGCAATAGTAGCAAAATAGAGTTCCTTCTTTGAGGCCAAAAGCAGAAGAGTTACGCGCCATTTACACTCACATATCCATGCCAAACTTTGGCTAAGATTACTTGACCACTATCGGGATCATAAAAGACAATTTCATTTTCATTTGAATACGAGAACAAATAAAGACAAAACCAAATGATCTTTGAGGCTATAACATGTCAAAATATGCCATGTTATTACGTAGACACACTAAGAAAGGGCCACGTTCAAAATCCAGGCTACGAGCTATGGCGTAGATAACGCCCTGGCCTGAGGGCGTTACTGAGAAAAAAAATTTGAGGGCCATGTGGCCATGACCAAAATGGCGAGGGTGTATGCGCAGCTTCTGGAAGTAAATGATATGGCATTTCAATGCGTACTCGCTGAAGGGGTAGAAAATCAGTCCGATTAGGATCTGGTATGGAACCGTGGACTTTACCCCAAGGGCCCGTGCCAAGAAGGCTTTTTGCACCTGCTCGAGGTCATTCCAGGTGTTGAGGGATATCACAGGACCCCACACTTCTGCTCGACCAAGGCCCGAAACAAGTGTGACTGGTGGCCCATGCATACAACTCTGCCTTGTGGCTGTTGTTCTGCATGGCATATAGTGCTTTCCAACCCGCCGCGGACCGCAACTTGATGGTAGCATCCCAATGGGTGGTAGTAGAGGACTCGATCCCCAAGTACTTGTAGGTTGGAGCCACCTCTATATCTTGTCCCCGTAAGTGAATGAAAGAAGCCTTTGGTCGACGGATGATGAAACTAGCAAGACCCTATTTTTTATTAGCAACTTCATGCCAATCGGCAAAAGTGTCAAGAGCATCCAAGGACGCTCATGTCCTCCGAGTATAGGCCGAGGTTGGTTGACATCGTCAGCATATATGAGTTGCCGGATTGTAGAGTCATTAACATGCCTCTACATTATCACAAACTACATATATAGCCATTAATTGCTTGACACTGAAACTAGTAAATATTGGCTTGACAAATTACAACATATAACAAAAAGTCCGCATTTTTTTGATTGAGAAATTCGAAAGATCATACTTAATGCCAATGCCGTCTATCTTCTTGGGAAGATCAAAAGCACATGTGATCCAAAGTTAATCGACCTGGCCTTATTCTTCCCCACACCGAAAAGCCCTATTTTATTTGCCTATTCCGTAAGCATTGTTCCCTACTAGAAACCCCCGCTTCATTACCGGAGAACCTATTCGCATCGAAACCCACGTTCTTCATATCCTCGCGTCGCCGATTAGGTGGATTTGGAAACTGTGGACCATTCTTCTTGAGCAGAGCCATGGCGGCGGAAGCTCCATCGCCATCGCGTTGGTAAATCTCGCCCGCGCCATAGGGCCTTAAATAACCCGGCCCTCAGTTTTAAAGCCGAGATCCTCGGTAGTTGGTTGCAAGAGTGTTACCCACTAATATCACACCGCCATTATGTTAGATTAAATTTTCCATATAACCCGTGTCAAGGGCTAGATAACGCCCCAATGGCACGCTATGCCTCGTGAAAATGGTTGAGCCCCATGTGGCCGGAAATTCCGAGGTCGCACGGTGGAACCCGGTGGTTAAGGGCTAGATAACGCCCCCACGGAGATTATGGCATTAGAAAATGGCCAAGTGGCCATGTGGCCGAGAAATCGGTGTCGTAGGAACATCGAGGGGAGGACGCTATCTTACTTTAACGCCCGGGCCGCAGTCCTTTTGCACGTAGTTCTTGGCTCAAAGTGGAAGAGGTTGTTCCGCCTACAACCGGGCAAAGAAATCATAGGGTTTGGCGCCAGATCCGCAAGAACTTCGCAATCACGATTTAACCGCAGATCCAAGCCTAAAGGGAAAACCCGCCGCCAAGGAGAGTGGATCGAAGGGGAAATAAGAATGAATAAGAAATGGAGCTAGAACGTTCTTCATTGGAAACTACGTAAAGAAAGTAAGCCAAAGAAATCCACGTGGCTTCAAATTATCGTCAAGAAATGGATGCGCCCATTTTTTCCTCCGGCTTTGGGAAGAGCGCCCCAGCCACGCGACACAATTTCGGTCCGCTTCACGCATTGATCACGATGCGTTGGGCGCCAGATAGGATCGATCTCGCCGCAAGAAGGCGACGGCTATGCCTTTTAAATCGGGCGACATAGAACCACAACCTCGCTTCTAAATCCCTACGACACGTAACCAGCCCCAACCGGCCATCCTTTGCCTATTATGGCCATAACATGCTTGTTATGGCCATAACAAATTGGTCCACAATAATGTTACTGGATATAGCACTTTAGAAAGAACGGCTGAGATTAATTCCTAGAGCAAAAGGATGAGGACCAAGACGTTAAGGTAACCTCACGATATTCGCTTCACACTTCCTTTTAGATTAAAAAGGATGAGGACCAAGACGTTAAGGTAACCTCACACGATATTCGCTTTCACACTTCCTTTTAGATTAAAATTAGCATAACGGAAACCGTTATAAAGCACTTCACATTGCACAATTACATTATGCTTAACATAACTAAACCGCTATGGAGCCCTTCATACCGTATGATATCGTTAAGTTACTTTGCATCCACCATAACAGTCCAAGTAGAGCACTTCATAACGCAAGACGTAGTTAAGTTCCCAATTGAGAATTTTCCTTTTCCTCTCATTGGAGAACATGATTATTAGCAAACACTATCAATAAAAATGTGAATGCCATCTCATTTCAATACAGGCCTCTTCTCCTCGAACATATCTATCATAATGCGCACAAGGACTGATACAAGATACAAAACAGTACATGATACAGGCCTGATATGGGTGTTTATTTAGGGCTGCTTATCATCTACATTCCAAGTTTACAACGGTCCTTAATTACAATAGTATTTTACATATCTTTTCACATTTTAATATAGCATCTGCACTAGAACAATATTAGGCATAAAACCACATCTCAACTATTAGGCATAAAACCACATCTCAACTAGAACATCCACCAACAAAAAAAATTGCTCCAGCTTTATGTAATAATAATATTTCAATCATTTAAATCCTAGCAATTGCACATTGGACCTTGCACATTGAATCCAGAAGACCTTTTAGAAGTTTGGCTGTCGTCTTGTCGACCATGCAATTTATATAGCAATATGGATACCTGCAACACTGCATAAGCTAAAATAAGTGGCATACCATCCAGCCCACAAGTCTCCTAGATTCTTCACAAAAAATGGTAGCAAATGTAGCATGATCAACAAACAAAAGAAGAAAAAACATCTAAATGTGCTTTCTGCAACCTCAAGGCATTAGGCAATGTGAACTGCCAACCTTCTAGACATCAGGCAAATCCAAATGCTTCTTGTTTTCTAGTTGTTCTTCATGCTTCTTCCCTTGGGGCTGGAGAAGTCTAAAATATTGATATCTTGTTACAGCCACGTAAAGGAATTCAGCAATGGACATAATACTTGAGAAGGTGACACCTGAAAGCATTTGCACAATCATCGGTTTGATGTTTGGTTACATTACACCACCCCTAACATCAGCACAGATACATAGTTTGTTGAAGATGAATTTAAAGATAATAGTCTCCCAAGGAATCTGCTTTTTGCCTTCTGGATGCAGGAAGCTTCTTAAAATAGAATGCCCCTTTTCGAAATTAAGACTGCACCCCGTGCAGTAGCTAATGCTATTGCCACAACTTATTTATCCCTTTTGCGCCATCCCACTGGTACAGTTTCTTTGGAAGCCTCAAAATGCTTAAGAATGGAGCTGGAGCAGCAAGTTCTTATTCAGTGCATATAGAGAGGGGAATACCTATGTGCAATTGTCATTAGAGTCTAATAAGTTTTCTCAGGCCCATGATCAGTCTCAACATGAAGTTATCACATTGTTCAGGTTGAATATTGTTTCTCTGCTTAGACGTGTAGGTCAAATCAGAGTACAATGAAGGTGGATGGCCGTGCAGATGAACGGCCTCAAGACATCAGGCAATGTGAACTGCCAACCTACTTCAGGCAAATCAACAGATAATTTGAAAATCCAAATGCTGTCTTCAGCTGCATCACACTCCAAGATAATGGGCATAAGTCCATCTCAGGCATGTGCTTCACAAGGACTTCCAAAATGCAGAATCCGCTTGCAAACAATAACAATTCTCTCAAGCTACATTTTCCTGCACTCTCTTCCGTGACAAACATAACACCCTCTTCTATCTCAGAGTATTCAAAAACCCACATTGCTTGTACCTGGCAGCTTAAACCACAATTCTGCAAAGGCACATAATTTTGTTAATATGCACAAGTTTTGGTCCTCAACAACAGGAGATTTTGCTAGAGCCACGATAGAATGCTGCATTGAAATACAGATTCTAAAACAAACACAGATTCTAAATGTAATACAAATTTCCAAAGGAATGGTGGAGGGCAAAAGAAAGGATGATAGAGAAAACTCTATTGAAAACTTACCAGAAAAAAAATGTGCTAATAAAATGGTGGACAAAACAGATAGAAGATATGATAATTCAAAACCTACTAAAATTTGATATCGATCCTTGATATGCTGCGCTTAATGGATGCTCCACGGCAGGGGTTAACTTACAACATGAATTTTTAGAGTCTATTAACTGTTGTTAAAACTTAACCTAACATAATATTAGTAATAATACTAGTATGAAGCAGAATTAAAGGGCACCGTTAGGCTAACTGAGCCATAACCCCCTCCTAACTTAACGGCATGTCTTAACGGCAGCTGTGTGAACCCCAGATAGCTAACTTTTTCTAACATAACGGATTTTAACCCCCCCAGTGTGAAGTGGCCCTAAAACTCTTAATAGATTATTTCACCAAACGTGTATTACATCAGAGAATCACCTCCACTCAAAAAATTAGCCTTACAATTTTCTGCGGCGCACTCACCGCGGACTGCCTCGTCTGGCAAAGCCACCTTAAAAATTCCTCCGCGTATTTTTTTGTTAGCAATGACTCCCTTATACTTAAAGCATGTTAACGCCGTAACCTAAAGTTAGTTATGCCATAAATGGCTCATGTTGTAAATAAGATGTATAAAAAGATGGATGGAATGCAAGCAACGTCACCTGATTCATTCAAAAGTTCCCTGTGTCCTTGGCATGCTATTCGCTTTATGGTATCAGAGTTTTGAAGAGAGAAGGAATTCGGATATGAATCTTGCACCAAGAACGATGGCAAACCTTCAAATGGATCTGAAGAATATAGAAAAGCTCGAGGTCAAATGTCACAATGTGGTTTTGAAAATGCAAGCGGTTCTGAGGTATGGCATGTGGTCAATGAAGCTGATCCTATGCCCATACTGAATGAAAGAAGAAAGTGATGATGAAATAGCTCCATTGGTCGATGAGGTTGCTCTTTTGCAGCCTGAGAACAACCGAGCCAAGACATCCATATGGTAACTTGATGTCCTTGCTTGGACACATGAATTCGGCCACAAATGCTTGAATTTTCAGAGCATGTGAAATTTAGTAGCACAATCCCCCACTTACGCATTAGGTGGAACTCCATTACATAAGACCATTAATACTCTTGTAATGCTCCTTCAAAGATAAGTGATGTCCTTTATACACTTCAAAGACGAGAGTCGAACCTGGAAAAGTTCATGTAAAGCTATGATATGAGTGTCCTTACACCTAGATCAATTCATCCATCAAATGCTGATAGTAGCCAACCCTTGTTCTTCTTATTTGAAAATATTACACCATTTGAAGCGGCAAAGAGCTAACAAGTGCTTTCTTTCTTGTGAAAGTCCCAAACGAGCAACTCTTCCTAGACTTTGTTCGACTCACAAGGGCACCCACTATGTCCCTTTCCAAGGCAATACTTTTCAATAGGTCCATCAAACTTAGTAGCGCTGTGTCTTTACGATCCCCCACAAATGCCTTAATTGCAATTCCATTACAAGGATTTGTGCTGTAAGAAATAGGTCGATCGTCGACAATTAGTATTCTTCTGATGCTCCTTCCAAGACGAGTAAGTTCCTTTATACACTTTCCATCTGGAGTGAAAGTGCAATAGTCCCTGTAAAGCCTGTGAGAGATAAAACGATTTCCGGCATCTAGAACGTCTAACACCTTATCTGCATAATGTTTGGTGGCATTTGTAAACACCACCACTTCATAACACGATGCCATAGCTTGTAAGAACTCCCTAGCATAGGGACGAACAATAACATCAAAGCCATGATGTTGATCCTTAACAGCTACCGAATGGATGAGGGTTTCATCCATATCTAGAACTAGAGTAGGCTTACCAAGAATTTGGGGCTCCAAGAGGAGACCATTCGACCTTGTAACCTTTGTAACCTTTGTTGATGTTGTCAAATCATCACTATCCGATAACTCAATACTAAACATCTCCATCGCCATAACAATCTTTTGCTTTTTTTCTATGCTTTTGCATTTCATTAGGGCTTTTATAACAGGTTCAAATCCTCTGAACCTTAAATTGTTTCCTTGCTTTTATGGTTCCATAGTTGTGATCCAAATGCAGCTCATGGACTACTAGATGCTGATTCACCATCACACGAGCACACCTTCACCATAAATGAGGTGCACGTTCACATGACTGCAGTGCACCATTGAAGACATGCCATCACCAACATGGGGCTTGGACCCCCTTCCCTTTTGTGCACTGCATATTAAATTTTAGGATAAAAAACATGCATATTCAGATTCAGCATGTGCTACAGCACACTTTACCATATCAGGGATTAGTTCCACCATGTGAATTTGCAGGTTATTTTTGTCTTAAGAAGTGCATTATTGCTTTAGCAAGATCCTTCGTGCTGGCAAAAACAAATCTACGTATGCTTGGATATGGATTTGGCAGAGCAAGCATACCTCTTACAAGCTGGCATTCCCTAGTAGCAGACAAGACAGGCCCCATTTCGGTTACTGGTCTTTTTTCCGTCAAGCTCTAGGTCAATCCTCTGAACTGGTTCAGCTATCGTGCCTTGCCTTGAAGCTATGATCAACTGAAGCTATGATATTGAGCCCAAGCAAGGAGCACCAAAGAACAACCCCATCTGCATAAAAACCAAAGGAAAACAATGCAGAACATCTTTTTTTTTATCATTCCCTGCTGCACCGCTATCTACCTAGAAACTAACGAGGTAAAGAGTATAGAAGATGTCTTCTGCCATAGCCATAGTCATGCTTGCGGAACTTTGCATCCGTTAATCAAAATGTGAAACTATGTCTCTTCAGTCTTTCGGTGAGCAATGGAAAATACAGAGAGACTGGCAGAAACCCACGTAAAAAAAATGACAACTCATAACATACGTATAAAGCTAAATAAAAAAGTGGACACGTATGAAAATGAAGTTTCTACGGGCTTCTAAGCTCCATCTGTTATAAAAATGAAATGCAAAAGCATAGAAAAAAAGCAAAAGATTGTTATGGCGATGGAGATGTTTAGTATTGAGTTCTCCGATAGTGATGATTTGACAACATCAACAAAGGTTACAAAGGTTACAAGGTCGAATGGTCTCCTCTTGGAGCCCCAAATTCTTGGTAAGCCTACTCTAGTTCTAGATATGGATGAAACCCTCATCCATTCGGTAGCTGTTAAGGATCAACATCATGGCTTTGATGTTATTGTTCGTCCCTATGCTAGGGAGTTCTTACAAGCTATGGCATCGTGTTATGAAGTGGTGGTGTTTACAAATGCCACCAAACATTATGAAGATAAGGTGTTAGACGTTCTAGATGCCGGAAATCGTTTTATCTCTCACAGGCTTTACAGGGACTCTTGCACTTTGACTCCAGATGGAAAGTGTATAAAGGAATTTACTCGTCTTGGAAGGAGCATCAGAAGTAGGCAATACTTTTCAATAGGTCCATCAAACTTAGTAGCGCTATGTCTTTACGATCCCCCACAAATGCCTTAATTGCAATTCCATTACAAGGATTTGTGCTATAAGAAATAGGTCGATCGTCGACAATTAGTATTCTTCTGATGCTCCTTCCAAGACGAGTAAATTCCTTTATACACTTTCCATCTGGAGTCAAAGTGCAAGAGTCCCTGTAAAGCCTGTGAGAGATAAAACGATTTCCGGCATCTAGAACGTCTAACACCTTATCTTCATAATGTTTGGTGGCATTTGTAAACACCACCACTTCATAACACGATGCCATAGCTTGTAAGAACTCCCTAGCATAGGGACGAACAATAACATCAAAGCCATGATGTTGATCCTTAACAGCTACCGAATGGATGAGGGTTTCATCCATATCTAGAACTAGAGTAGGCTTACCAAGAATTTGGGGCTCCAAGAGGAGACCATTCGACCTTGTAACCTTTGTAACCTTTGTTGATGTTGTCAAATCATCACTATCCGATAACTCAATACTAAACATCTCCATCGCCATAACAATCTTTTGCTTTTTTTTTTTTATGCTTTTGCATTTCATTAGGGCTTTTATAACAAATGGAGCTTAGAAGCCCGTAGAAACTTCATTTTCATACGTGTCCACTTTTTATTTAGCTGTATACGTCTGTTATGAGTTGTGGGGTTCAAATCCTCTGAACCTTAAATTGTTTCCTTGCTTTTATGGTTCCATAGTTGTGATCCAAATGAAGTTCATGGACTACTAGATGTTGATTCACCATCACACGAGCACACCTTCACCATAAATGAGGTGCACGTTCACATGACTGCAGTGCACCATTGAAGACATGCCATCACCAACATGGGGCTTGGACCCCCTTCCCTTTTGTGCATTGCATATTAAATTTTAGGATAAAAACATGCATATTCGACATTCAAAGATGTGCTACATCACACTTTTAACATATCGTGGGATTAGTTCCACCATGTGAACTTGCAGGTTAGTGCATTATTGCTTTAGCAAGATCCTTCGTGCTGGCAAAAACAAATCTACATATGCTTGGATATGGATTTGGCAGAGCAAGCATACCTTTTACAAGCTGGCATTCCCTAGTAGCAGACAAGACTGAAGGATTATGCCTAGATAATTGAATAATTATGACTAGGTAAATTTTCAAATAGCAATGATGCAAATGCTTTCAAATATCAAACAATTTATTCAAATACTCCAGCATTTTCTATTCAAATAACCATTGAACAAACCATTAGGATTTCTACTGTTCATATTGCATTGACCATATTATTGTAGCAATATTGACTTTTATTTCGACAGCCCAAGCTTGATCTTTGAATTCTTCAATCGATCCCCTACATACTCAAAGATAATCCAAATGCACCCTACATCTTTGTTTATATCCAGATCTGTCTGGCCGATCGGCCTGATCGACTTCTTAGCCGGAATTTCGGTCAACCTTACCGTTATCCTTTACTTCTATAATGGTTAAAGCATTCTAATCTGTGACTTTTAACCTTTAACCATAATATAACGACCTAGGTTATAATTTACCTAGGCCATTAACTTAGCAATAACCATTCAAGCTAATTTTTACATTTGATCCCAATATCAAATGATTACTACCTAACTTCCTTTCAATCTCCCCTTTCAACTGAGTCTATATTTTTCCCTGAATAACCATAACAATTTCTTCTCTATAGGTTTTGGCTATGAAATATTACATGATCAATAACTTTCATTCTCCCCTTTATGTAATATTTCCTGGTCACAGGCACAAGACCTGATATTGCTTTTGCAGTAAATCTTCTCAGCAGGTACAATCATAATCCTGGACGAGCACACTGGATTGCAGCCAAAGAGAATTTTAAGATATCTGAAAGGTACAATGCATGTTGGCATTATGTATAATTCCAGTGATTTGAATTTGAAGGCTTATTGTGATGCTGATTGGGGAGGGGATCTTGATCTAATGTAACTATCTTGGGAGGTGCTCCAGTAGCATGGAAGTCTAAAAAACAAGGAAGCATAGCACTCTCAAGTGCAGAAGCAGAATATAATTCTGCCGATAGCAGCAAAAGAAATAATATGGAAAAGGAGACTCATTAATGAACTTGGATTTATACAGAAAAATGCAACTGTTATGTACTGTGACAGTACTAGTTGCATAGCTATGTCAAAAAATCCTGTCTTGCATGAGAGATCAAAACATATTGAAATGCAAGTTCTATGACAAAAATCCTATAAGTGATCTATATGGTACTTCCTCCATCTGTTTTTGCTCTTCAAGAGTTTATGGACTTAATGACATGGATATTTTGTGTCCTGGCACTATAGATGTATTTGTTGCATTGCAACTCTTCATTCCAAATCTCTCCAGCATATTTTTGATGTGAGTTTGCTGACTCAAAGCTAAGATTTTACTATTTCTGTCCCTGAATACTTCTATGCCCAGAAACCTTCTCAATTCACCAAGATCAGTCATTTGGAATCTTTGATTCAAGATCTCTTTGCATTTATTCAATGTTTCTGCTCCTTTTGCCACCATAATGTTGTTCTCAACATATAATGCAATGATGCACCATTCATCTCCATTTCTAAACCTATACAAGTTCCCATCATGATTTAATTTTTCAAAGCCTTGTTGTTTCAAATAATTGTTCATGCATTTGTACCATTCCCTTGGGGACTGCTTCAACCCATACACTGCTCGATTTAACCTCCATACTTTTTCTTCTCCTTCCTCAAAACCTGGAGCTTGTCTTAGGTACACTTCATTTGGCAGGCAGCTGGTCCAGCTCTGCCAGGTTTTTGACATGGTAATTTGTAATGGTATGCAGCGATGGCCACACTCAGGGGGTGTTACTTGCAGGAGTGATAGGCAGGATGGGGGAGCTAGTGTGTTGGATTACCTTCTCGCTCCTGTAGCAGCACTTGACATGGTTACACACTTCTCCATTGGCACAAGCACAGGGGATGAGGAGGCTTTGTCGATCATTACCCGCTTTATGTCACGCTGAATTGGGAGCACTCAATAGTGGAGACACCGCAAAGGGGGCATGGAGGGTTACCGTACATCCCACGCTATCGGCGAGGGGACGATGAATCGTGTTGGTCGGGAGTTGCTGTGGGTTTGATAGCTTCTACTACACACCAGAAGACAAGTGTGCATGGCTGGTGGGGGCGCGTTGCTGCACTGGCGAGGCTTCCTTTGCGAAAGAAAGGGCCCTCCAAGGAGGGACACCGCACATTTTCCCTCGAGAACCCGTGGTTTGATGTCGATTGCAAGGCTCTAAAGAGCCGTTAAACTTGGTAATAGATCCACACGATTCGGCCCCGCGAGGTCCCGCAAAGACTATAAGATCTTCCTAAAAGCCAAGAAGGGGAGATACATGGCGTAAAACCCGGGGCCTTTGTTTGACATGCTTATGGCGCAGCCAAAAAGCTTTTTGGCGTAAGGTGTTATACAAGAAGCCCGTGGTGGTAATGTAAGTGTGGAGCAATGGATGCACCGCTGCGGGGAGTTATATGACCCCCGTGAGCTAATGCCGTGGTCCCGCATCGTAGGAGAGGTGTCAGCTCCACGGGGAGGATGTCCGCCACAGGTCTCGTGCATCCGCTTAATGGCAAGGCAAAAGGATTTACAGGGGTGCAGTCGAAGCCGTTGAAGTGGGGTGGCCCATCTATAGTAGGGCCCCGACGGTGATCATTAACCGTAGCTCGAAATGGAGGGCCCTCCCGTGAGTGGATGGTTAGTAAGGTTGTTCCCGCTCATAAAGTCGGGTAATACGGATGAGTCGGGCGAATTACCGGATGATTATGGTAAGCTTCGCTCTTTGCAAAGCTCCCTCGGCGGGGTGGTGGAGAAGAAACTCACTAAGTGGGCCGAGGAGGGGGGCGGGCACTTGGCGAGGCGGGCTTTTCGCCCGGCTCACTCCACCTACCAAACCATATCTTCACTTTGAGAGTGTTGATGGAGGCAAGCCGCAATCTGTAACAGGACTTGTATTGCCGCTTTGTAGATTTTAAGACCGCATATGATACCGTCCCCCTGACATCTTGTGGCGAGAGGTTGCAAGAATTCGCGAGTTCCACAGAGTTGCGAATGTGGTGCACCAGCCTTTATGATGGGATTTATGCTTTGCTTTGCCTTATGAAGATCGGCGTAGCTAGCACTATGGGGGAGTTAGCGGGGCTGCCCGTTGTCTCCAACGCTTTTTGGGTTGTACATTGATAGCTTGAGACGTGGATACGACACCATGGGGAGCCGGGTGCAATTATCCGATGCGACCTCGTGGGGGCGATTACTATATCGCGGATGATGTAGCTTTGCTAGCCCACACCCGGCCAGCGATGCAAAGAAGATTTGATGCCCTCGGTGGGTTACGTGGGGGCAACGGAATGACAAAGAACTTGCACAAAACTAAGCTTCAAATCCCCGTCCTCGCAACACCCTATCCCGGAAGTTATATTACGGGGGACGGGGAAGTGGAGATGGTGCGAGAGCTTCAAGTATCCGGGAATTGATTTCACTACTAACATGTTTGGGGATGAGTGTGTGGAGAGGAGAGCCGCTGTCAGGAAGGCTTTATATGCGCGGCAAAACGCGTGTTGCCTGGATAGATCTCCGTGGATCGGCGCAGGAGAGCACACCTGTTTAGAGCTTTGGTCGAGCGGTGCTGCTATATGGGGTGGAGGTTTGGGGCCCGGCCAGTTAGCAAAAAAATACATGGGATAGGTTGGAAAGGGTGCGTAAAGCTTTCTTGACATATAGCTTGGGAGTGAAGGACACCGCATCGCATCGAATTTTGTTGTATGAGACGGGGTTCGCCTTTACAAACGATTCGCTATCTTGCAGCATCTTACTTGCTTCCATAAGGTGGATGGGATGGATGAGCATCGCTTGCCCCCCAAAGCTGTGTTGTTAATCACTGAGGGGCCCCCAAATAAGAGGGTATGGCACGAGCACCGTAAGGGATGGTTTAGGAGGTGGTCTATGGATTACCAAATGATGGTGGTAATCGGCGCATTCGGGATGCGCTAGAATGGGCAATTGGATGCGGGCTATGCCGCCACCCGGTGGGATGCCTCTACTCTTGCAAAGCCCAAGACGAGCACTATCACGCCGATTAATTAATCGGCCTTGAGCATGGACCCCATCGGTACTTGAAAGCACACATCTCGGTGAAGAAACGGAGAGCTATTGCTGCCATAAGGATGGGTTCCCATTACCTCGAGGTATTGAAACAGTCATTGGGGGTTGAATGGCGGGCACCGGGATCCCCGTGGAGGAAAGGATATGTCGGTGTTGTGAGATGCACGTGATAGAGGATGAGCACCATGCCCTCCAAATGATGCCCAAAGATATGCCCATGTCCCAAAGCAAAGGCACAATCGATCTTAGATGCTCGACACACCGCTACATCAGTTACTTGCATCACCTATGGTAGCGGCGAGCTTACATCCCCGGCAGATTTCGGCCGTCCGACTTGCTCTTTCCTGGGCATGGTATTTGAGAGCCTACTTGCTAGGGTTTTTCCTCCCAAGTGGGGGTTTTTTCATCCCGGTAGTAGGGTTCTACTGTACAGTTACATTGTTTGTTTTTGGTGTTGGGGTTTTTGGCTTTTTTGCCTGTTCTCTGCATGTACCGTCTCATAGGCCTTTGGCCTCCGTGGACATTAAAATAAACTTCCTTCCTTCCTTCCTTCTAATTTTGCATTCAAAAAAGCTGTACTTACTTCCATATGGTGAATTTCTAGATCACATGAGTTTGCTATGGCCAGCAATATCCTCAAACTGTTTATTTTGACCAGAGGGGATAAAGTTTCATCATAATCCTTTCCCCTTTTTTGTGAAAATCCCTGAGCAACCAATCTTGCCTTATATTTCTTTGTTTTTCCATCTGCTTCTATTTTGATTCTGAAAATCCACTTGTTCCCTACAACATTTTTGTTTTGTGGTCTCTCAACCAATTCATATGTCCCTGTTCTTTTAAAAGCCTGTATTTCTTCCTCCATGGCTTTAAGCCAATGTTCAGAATTTTTTCCATTTATAGCTTCATTATAATTGCTTGGTATGTCATAGTTTTCCAATACCAAAATATCAAAAATATTCTCGATTTCACCTTCATGAGGCTGAAGTCTTTTGCTTCTCCCTTATTCATTCCTTCCATGCAATTCAGTATTTGCTTGATTTTCATCCCTTAGGATTTGTGCCTCATATCTTCTAGTCCTTGTTTTCTGTTTTTCCAAAATCTGTGGTTGCTCTACTTTATCTTCATTTTGTGTCATAGAGTCCTCTCTTTCATTGCTGAAATGTTCTTCCTCCATCCCTGTAGCAGCATGCATTGACTCATCATTTTCTTCATTGTTTTGGTCATCAAACAGATCTCCAGCAGTCTTCTTATGTTCTCCTTTTCCAGCAAGTTCCTGCTCCATCTTGTTTTCTTGCACACTTTCACTTAGGTCAGTCACATTTACCTTTTGAATTTTTCTGTAAAACTGAGACTCATCGAATATTACATCTCAGCTCACTATAACTTTTTTGTGAACTGGATCATATAGTCTATATGCCTTGGAGTTTGTGTCATATCCCACCAAGTATGTAATATATGCTCTATCATCCAACTTTTTTCTCAATTGTTCAGGTACATGTGCAAATGTTAAGCATCCATAGGCTTTTAGATCATTGTAGCCTGGCATTTTGCCTGACCATAACATTTCAGGGACGGTTCCCTTTGTACTGACAGATGGCAAGATGTTTTGAACATAAACAGCAGTATTCAAAGCTTCATTCCAAACATAATTGGGTAATCCAGAATATTTTAGCATAGATCTTACTGCATTTAATAAGGTTCTATTTTTTTCTCTCAGCTACCCCATTTTGTTGGGAAGAGTATCTACAAGTTAATTGTCTTCTAATTCCTCTTTTTGCACAAAACCTTTTAAATTCATGGGATAGATACTCACCTCCCCTGTCAGACCTTATACATTTGACTCTTCTTCCAGTCTCGAGCTCCACCTCAGCAACAAATAACTTTAGTGCATCATAAGCTTGATATTTTGTTCTCAAACAATATCATTTTGTTTTCCTGCTAAAAGCATCTATGAATGTCATAAAATATCTGTGTCCTGCCATACTAGTAACATTTATTAGACCACAAAGGTCAGTATGCACCAAATCTAAGATTCCTTTTGCTCTTTTGAGTGATCTTCTAAATGGCAGCCTGGTTTGTTTCCCAAGAATGCACCCTGCACATATCAGGTTTTCATTTCCATCTCCACTAGTAACGGGTGCCCGGCGTTGCCGGGCATAGTTACGGGTGTGTTGTAGGCAATGATGAAGTTGTAGAGACTTAAATACATATATTGATCTAATTAAGTCGTATAAGACGTAAAGAAGCCCTTGCAATAAAGAAATGAAATGATCTTATCGAAAGCGATTCGTTGTTAGGTTTGAGTGCTATTGTAGGCAAGCATGAAGTAGCATATGTAGATTACCTTGCTAAATTGAAGGGCAAGAGAAAAATGGGAGAACTGAAGTAGGCCTTAATGTAGTTTTATTATAGAAAAGCATATATAGAATAAGTTAGTAGATTTAAATGGGGGCAAGACAAAAATTGGAGATTGGAAAAGAAATTATTATATAATATCAACAAATGTAACTTGGATAAACTACATGATACATGCTACAAAGCATAAAATGAAATAGTTCTTCCTTGAAGGCAAAAATGTTCTCAAATAATCCTTTACATTCATCCCATTGCATTGTTTGATTCTTTACATTGATCCCATTCCGGCCGCTCAAACACCGTGCATAAGAATAGTATAGGTGGACATGAAATTCGGGCATGGGGCGGATTTTGCTAAATTTGAAAGGGATCAAGAGAGGTATAGAAGAAGGAGAGACGATATGTTCAAGGGGTTCAAAAATACATATTTGTTCTATTCTAGCTTAGATTTGAAAAGGAGTTGATATTTGTTCTATTCCAAATTATTCATTGAAAAAATTCATATTTGTTGATTTCTCTCTTGTAGGGGACATGAAAGAGAAGCCATACCTTGACGATCCGGTGGGCATTTGTCCAAGGACCACTAATCTTAAGATTCCTGATATTGCAACATTTTGTTAGTCCCTTCAAAGATGGGAAGCAAGAGGTGACTAAAGTGGCACTTTGTAGATGGGCTTGATGAAGTACCTCAACATTCCTTTATATGGAGCTTGAAATATAACATTATACATGTGACAATCTTTGTGGACTAATGCTTAATATTGAAATGGCTCGAAGTACCTTGGAATCCATATATATGAAGCTTAAATTGCCAACTTATACCAAACTAGTTATGGGTGCCCGGCGTTGCCGGGCCTTAGTACCAACTTGAGAAGCCTTTTCCAACCAAAATGACTTTGGAGAGCAAGTGTAACAACGAAATGCAACTTAGGTTGCATTTTGTCAGATTCGCCAATGGCACCACGCCATCTGGCCTAGTACTGAAAGCTTTACTAATGTTCCTTCTCCATGATCAGTAGAGATTTTTATTTATCTTACCTTTTGTGAAGTTGAAGGTAACTCTAGGGCAACAACGACTTCCTGGAATGAATTTGAGACGCTCCATCTTACCTTCTCTGTCGAACATAATTGCTCTTCAAAAAGCTTCCTGTTGCATATAGTACAATTGAAGAGAATTTTAATATCAATACAAAAGAATAAAAATACGTGATTAAGCAAGCTATAGACACCTTTGCTAGTCAAATGCTCCTTCTTATATTCTAGTAAGCATGACCAAAGGAATAGAATGCCCAAAATCTAAATCCAACACAGTGCAACGCATAGGCAAAGCTGCAAGCACGGAATTCTCAACCATCATACTTTCAAGAAGCTTCTTACAGAGCAAGAATAGCATGCAACTTCTTGGCCGATCCACATAAAACATGGATTAACTTTAGCAGAGTCTGTGCCAAATCAGCCTCGGCTTACAAATCCCTCTGAAGAGATGCTCATGGATGCCATGGGGATGCATGTGGATTACTATCTGGCATGCCCTTGGAGTGAAAAATTGTTAAGTTTTGCTCCACCTTCTTTTATCCATCATCTCAATATGTGACCTACTTACCGCTGTTGACATCAACATATCTGAACAACCGAAGAGTTATGCTCATGCAAGCAAAAGTGTTCTAAACCTTTCATCTAATACATATCAAAATTATAGGAAATGTCCTACAACCACCATAAATGAAGGGTAAAATACACGTAGCTCGGTGTCATTTTGAAGAGATGGTTCAAGCATCATGTTCTTGAACAATATCTATGCTAATAAGAATTTCTAAGAGTAATACCTGTCACAGTTATCTACCATTCACTTGTTTTGATGATGTAGCCATTTTCTACTGCAAAAATCAATCCAAAAGTAAGAATTTTGAAGAGAACATACCAAGGTTGCCAGGCTTTAGCAATCAACTGAGAAGCTTTCAGAACCAAAATGGCCTTGGAGAGCAAGTCCAAGTTGTGTCAAATATATGGTGATATAATGAGCACTCTGGCTTTAGCATGAACATGAACCACCTACTCTTATCAAAATAGGCATTGGAGCAAAAGTGCAATTTGTGTCAAATTGTCAGAGTTATAAAATATATAGAAATAGCAATGGAAGTATTTACTTAATTTGTCTATTGGTGCTATATAGAGGAGGTGATCGTTCGATTTGCATTAAATTGAATTGAACAGAGTTTTATTTGTCCACGAAGATCAATGCAATGTGAATGTGGATAAAATGTGACATTGATTTGGCATCGTATGTGGTTAAGTAAATATGTTGCTTGTTCATTGACAAAAGTATGTTGTGAATGAGATGTTGCATTGAACATGTCAAAATCTTGTTTGTTAAATTTGTGCAACAATTAATTGGGCAAGCATCTACCTATGTGATTTTAAATAGTAGAGTTAATTACCTTGATTTGGGCAATATATTGCTTGCTTGTTGACAATAGTAGTCAAAATCTTCTATCTTAAAAGTGTGCAACGAATATATGTTGCGCAAACATGAAAAGTACCTGATAGTCTTTGTGGCACTTCTACTATGGGGGCCCTTTAGGTGGAGCTAGGTTTTAAGCATTTAGGCAGCTCATACGGACACATCTGCAACTTCATATGTTCTTCAATGACACTGCTTCATGATGTCATGAAATGACTAAAAGAAGAGAAATTTAAAAGGAGCAATATTTGGATATGTTCAGCAAATAAATGCTAGAGAGTTCTATTTAGCTTGAACACATGTGGCGGAAGATGAGCTTTAAGTAAACGATGGAGAAAATCGGGACCAATGGGAGAATCTGGTACATGCATATTAGACATGGCTATCACACTTCCTGCTCTCTCAATATCGTCTATTCTAGGAGGCAAGTTGGACTGCTGCTCATCACCACCCAATTCTCTGTGACTGCCTCTCTTAAGTACCTAAACTATCTCCTCTTTCATTGCTCCAAAGAGTCCATTGACTTTATAAAAAAGTATCCAAGTGGAAGTGGTTGCACGATTTGTGCTAACCTTTTATCTGCTCTTTTTGTTCATTTCCTTTTCATTTGCAATATTATCCTCTGTTCTACCACATTGCCTGTATAATGATTCAACCACCTCAGCCCATTCTGTCACTCAGGTTACTGCAACATCCACTGCGTGTTTCAAATGCAGTTCTCATGGTATAAATCCAGCAGTGCAAAGGTTCCATTATCAACCCATGCTAGACATGGGGCACACTTGCGCAAATAAGGTGAAGGCTTGGCACAATAACTGCCATCTTCATCGTCTTCTTCCTTAGATGGATGAAGCCACCATCCTCGTCGTTTGCATCTATGGAGGTGGACTTTAAGCCACCATCCTCCTCATGAAAGTGCAGAGATGTCAATATTGCGTTCTTTTGTGGTGCACGCATCAGGTTAGGGACACCTTCACCAGGCAAAGGGAAATGTAAAATTAAAGCGTGGTCTCTTTTTATCCGCTCTCTTTATGCCTCATTTATGCTGCAATTTACAGTGCTGGGCAGTTAAAACTCTATATATATGCTTACCCAAAATGGTATTAGTGAGGCGAAAACACTCTAAGAAAAATCACTACATTGAAATAACATATTCGAGAAACTCAAGTATGATCTTAGGTAAGGTGTGATGAATATTAATTTGTGGCGATTGATGTTCATAATATTCTACACTTTGCACCATTCTGTGATGGGGTCAAAACGGATTTTCCAGCTCATCATATGGTTTTGGAACCGTTGCAGCAAGTCAAGATAATAGTAAACGGTTCTTTGCTGTTCTGAATCTTGTACAGAAACACAAGCAAGTCAAGACAAAATCAATGGTTCTTCACTGTTTTGAATCTTGTACATAAACACAACAAAACATTGCACCACAAATCAAGGAGCAAAACAAGAGCTTGTAGACCACAAGGAAATCTTGTTCTCCTCAAAACAAGAGCCTTGCACCACAAGAAAATCTTGTTCTCCTCAAAACAAGGAGTGAGACAAGAGCTTTGACCACAAGAAAGTCTTTTTCTTCTCAAAATAAGAACAAAAGAAGAGCTTTTCACCACAACAAAAAAATGAAACTATTTGACAAGAATTAGACACAAGAAGCTGCAAAATCCATGGCTTATTGAGAAGGGAAGAGAAAGAGATTTGCGTGATTCCAAACAAGGAGCAGAACTGAGTTCTTGGCTCCCTGTGTGCATACTCTTTGAAACATGAACGTTTGTGGCTGATGCTTTTTCTTTACTACAGTTATTCTTAACCCTTCAATTCACAATTGTTTAAAACCTGAGGCAATCGGGAAGAAGAGCATGAGCTTATAAGAGGGTTGAGCAGTAGATCTAGAGTTTATAGAGTTTACAGGAAGATGTATAAGTTGCAAAAACAAGAAGGCTTTGATACTATACACAAAGCTTTCATCAAAGCCATTGAGATTGCCAATGTTTCTTCTTATCTTCCTGATGATGTACACATGTCTAATGATCCTTTCTTTCCAGATTATGAGCCAGAATATATGGGCAGTGGTCCAGTGCCAGTTTATGCTATTCAGAAGGAGAAGAACAAGCCAAAAATGGAGGAGTCAGTTAGTCCTGTCTGTAGCTGATGTCAGAGTTAGTCCTGTAGCTGATGTCAGAGCCAGATCAAAAAGGTATATGAAGCATTACTGGAAGTCACAAAACAACTTCAAGAAATAAAATCTACTTCAAGATCTATCCACTTTGTGCATATTGCCAAAGAGATACTCACTCCTCTGATTATTGTTGGTATAGACCATGTACTAAATGTGGAAAGAGAGGGCATTTTGGTAAGGAATGCCCAATTTGTGCTTTTTGCAAGGCCATTGGACGTTATGAAGACAGGTGTAGTGTGAAAGAGTATTTTGCAAGATGGAAGCAGCTAAAGCAACTGAATCAAGTGCTCCTGATCCAGTTGTATCAATCAGGTTTATGCAGGAATTAAAAGAGCAGGAAGAAATCATGGCTGTGCACACCAGAGCCATGCAAGGTGCAAGACATAAAGAAACTGTCCATGGCAGGATTGAAACAAAGGTATCCAAGAAAAAAACAAAGGAAGATAATCAGGTTGTACCTATTCCTCAAAGGAAGATAATCAGGTTGTACCTATTCCTCCCCGTCAAAAATATGCTAGAAGCTGATGAGTTTGATTTTTTAATGATAAATACTTACATTGCTAAGAATTGCACCATCTTATATAGAGAAGATCTTGAATCTAACCAAAGAAGAGCATGTCAATTTATCACAAGAAGAACAAATAGCTCTCACAGGTCATATTGATGAGCAAATGCTAGTGCAAAATGAATATGACCCAGGTGCTTTCACATGTGCAGCTAAGGTTGGCCAGAGAACACTTGCTAAAGTGCTACTTGATGGAGGATTCCTTTGAATGTCATGCCTCATCATGTAATGAAAATGTGTGGCCTAGAAATAGATAGGAAAGCACTTATGGTGTTAAAATCCTTTTCAACTTCGAAAATAAATCCTATAGGCATTTTAAGCAATGCTTTGATAGATGTTGAAGGCATTGTAGTTGCTGCCAACTTTGTAGTGGTGGCGCCCATAGACACTTTGACGGACTGTATCTCTCACATCCGGTGTCAGATTTTCATGTGCTTGGGCTTGTTGGAAAGCTGGTTCAGAGAGCTTTCCAACGGTGTATGGTACTTGCATGCTTGTCTTTGTTTCAGTGCTCAAATCTGCTGTTTTCCGGGCTGTGTGCTAGGGTTTCTGTGGCAGCCCATAGACACTTTAATCCGGGACTGTATCTCTCACATCCCGTTATCGATTTTCATGTGTTTGGGCTTGTTGGAAAGCTGGTTCAGAGAGCTTTCCAACCTGTATGGTACCTGCATGCTTGTCTTTGTTTCAGTGCTCAAATCTGCTGTTTTCCGGCTGTGTGTGCTAGGGTTTTGTGGCAGCCCTTCTTCTTCCTTCTTTGAGAAGTATAGCCCTCACCGATGCCGTTGTTGGTCTTGGCCACGGTGTTGAAAGGTGTGTGTTGTACTCTTATTGAAGGTTACGAGAATGTTTTACTAATTCATACCCTAGTTCCTGATGGTGTTGTTGATGAAAGTCCGACACCAATATAGGATTGGCGATGTTTTAGTAAGTATTCAAAGGGTTTCCGACTAGCCCAAAGGTGCTCTCCGCAGCGTTCTTGAGCCCCCAAATTCAATTCTAGGCACCCTTTCCGCAGCCGAGATCCCTCAAACTTTGGGAGTCATGGCCACGGAAGATGGGCCGGGCTGGAAACCTGTGGCGAGGGCCCACCGCTTTCGCGGTCCCGGATCGGCCATCATGGATGTGGGAGAGTCATCCTCCATGAAGAAGGAGGCTCTGCTAAGGCTAAGGCCCCCACCGGCCAGCCCGGCGGAAGGGATTAATTGCTGGCACATTATAGGAACTCCCGCCCCCAGAGAATTGAGCCACGCCAAAGCTGAATGGAGGCTAACATTGCTCAGATTGAGGCTAACAGCGTTCACCGGCCGGGTATTTTGGCGGTGGAGATGGAGTCCTCGGCATCCCATGTGCTCAAAAGGCAAATCGGGTCGAAGAACCGTACACAGGCTTGGAGACCCGCGACGCCGTGATGTGGAAGATGGCCTTGGCCTTGCACACACCGAAGCGGCGGCGAAGCCGGGCAGGTTGTCGGTTATGCGGCCCGCCCTTTGACTCTGTGGTTCATCACTCGACACCATGACACGGGGAGGGAGCGCAATGCGAGACGAGGTCATGGTCTGTGTCTGCTTGGGGAGGTAGAGGCGACCACCACCATGGCACGGGAGCGACAAAGCCTCTTGCGCAGACGGCCCGAACCGCGCCTTTCGGGATCTTCAGAGTAAGATCGAACAGCAAGCCCGGCCTCGACGTGCCCGTGTCTTTGGGGCACCGAAAGCACGCTCTCGCTACTCGAGCACGGAGCTCCGGGGCTGCGGGCAACCATCCGCAGTGCAGCGGGGTCTCCCTACCAGGGTTCATAGTTACCGCAGGCGATGCAGGCGGGATGGCCAAGCGGCGAAGGCTGCAGAGCCGCGGCTCCCGGCTTTCGCGGGGCGGCGGCGGCTCGGACCACTATCCCCCACGGCCTCCCGCCGCGGCCCGCGTCCCGCCTTTGCTGCCCCCGGCCACCTCCGGTCACTCCACGCCATCCCGGCCACCACCACCACCCCCGGCCACGGGACCCCCGCCTCGCCCACCTTGGACCCGGCCAGCGGAGACTCGGGCCTTGGTGGAGAGGCCACAATCTGTAGTTCGAGGTATGCCGAGCGCCAGGGGAGAGTCTGCACCCACAACATCCGAACACACATTCTCGACGGATGACATTCGAGAGCCAGTTCACATTTCTCGGCGCCCGGATGGGGCTTCAAATACCGCCGGGTGGACCGCATTGTCATATTCACGGTTCGCGGATGCACACAAAAGCGCGTGATGCCATATTGGCGCCGCTGGCGGATGTTGAAGGGGACATCCCTCAGATGTGGGCCGGACCTCACACCTGGCGGTAATGAGGCACGCCAGGCGAGCTTGTCGGTCGAGGCATTAAGCCAGCGTGGGGTGCCGCGGATTGGTTCGGGCAGGATGCACATTTTCCGACAGCACGCGCTCTGCTGGCACCCGCGGCCCCAACCACAAATGCCGCACGCAGCTCGCCTTCTTCTACTACCACGGCCCCCTTCTCCGCCTCCTGCTCCTGCCCTCCTCCCTCCACCCTCGATACACATGTCGCCTCCGCTCCATCTACTTCTCACTAGCCGGCCCGCTTCCCCTCACCCTCCCCAGACTCGATACCATCCCATCCCTGGCGACAAATGAGGAATTGTGTCTCCCGGTGGTCTCATGGAACCGGCGAGGCTTCCCTTGGCGTATAGGGACGGTCCAACTCCGTGGCCGTACCGTATGGATCTCATCTTCCTCTCATGGAGACATGGGAGCATCTTTGAACCGCGAGCTGCCCGATTTCTTCGGGTTACCAACATTTCTCGATCTTCAATAATTGCAGACGGATACGGGGTCATGGTGGAGTGGCTTGCTACTCTGGGACAACCTTGGCACATTCGGTTACCCTCCGAGAAATGCATTGCATACAACCTAAGACTTCCGGTTCGTAGGCATAATACCGGTGGCAACCCTCTTTTTTTCCGCCGCCTTTGTTATTTCCCTCACGCAGACGGCACCTTCTATCGCAGCCACCCCCGATCACGGATAGGATGGACCCGTATGTCGATCTATATGATGACATACTGGCAAAGATCGCGAGCTGGGTAGGGTCGTCCCTTCTTGGAGATTTCAATGCACTGACAGAGGGTAGCAACCCATGCGACTTTGACCCCTCACGACGATGTCCTGCGCCTACGCGTATAGCCCGGCCGCTGGCCGGATGACGACCCGGTCACTCGCTTTGCATGACGGTTGCTCCGCTATGTGGCATTTTGACTTGATAATTTGCAATGGCCTTCACAAGGGCCCGATTCTCGCAAGTGCACATGCCGAACCGACAATCGGGGGAGGGTCTAGTGTGGTGGACTATGTGCTTGTGGATTCGCGCTAAGATATGCATCTCATCGGGCCGTTCCGGGTGGGCCTGAGCGAGTCGGGATGAGGAGGTCGGCTGGTCACCTCCCACTTTATTTGGACCTGGTTTGGCGAGCCACGAACCCCCACTATGCCAGCCCTGTAGCCGCCCTCGGTTGAGAGAGACTCGATTATGAGCGTGCGCAGAGGACTACGCCGAGATGCTCATGAACGCCCTCCCAGTAATTCGCAGACCTCCACACTAGAGCGTGACGGAACCAGTGACTTCGCTATTACGGGATGCGCCGGACGGAGTTTGTGGCATTCCCCGGCGTCGCCGCTTCGGGGTCAGCAACATTCCCGTAACCGATGGTTTGATGCGGTTGTAAAGAACGCTAGCGGCAGCTCGTCACATCCCGGATCCAGTACGCTTGCAGGCCACCACACCGTCATCGCCCATCCAAAGGACACAAAGGCGCCCATCTTGCTTTATCGATGGGAGATGTTGCCCCATTGACACTCATCCCCGAACCTTTGGCGCAGAGTGCCGGAAGGCCAGCCCAGCCCTTACAGGACATCACACCCGGGCGGTGAGAACGGTACTACCCAGCAGCTCTATGACCCGGCCGGGGGCAGCATATACCCCCACGGATGGCCCCCATTGGTTCGTGGATGAGGGATGTTGAGGAGGGCACCTGCAACGCTAGCTAATGGAAGGCAAAATGACCTCGATGGTATCACGAGGCCGAGTTACTCAAGTGGGCGGGCAGCCCGCTTGGTCCCTCACTACCACCATTCAATGCAGCATTCGCGGAGGGTTTCCCGACAATGGACCCTGGCAGGGTTGTTCCCATTCTCAAAGCGGGCGACCCACATTGTCCCACCAATTACGGACCGATCATGGTGATTCGGTGTTGCCAAACTTGGTATCGGCATTCTCGGCGGCGGTTGACCCGCTGGGCGAGAGTAGATATGTCGCGAGCCCCTCACCGCGACGGGCTTCGACCCCGCCACTCAGCGATTGACCATATCTTTACGGCTGCGGGCGATTGAAGGCGTGGGAATCACCGTTTGGACTTATGTTGTCGCTTTGTGGACTTCGCAAAAGGCTTTTGTCCTGGTCCCCTGAAAAGTTGTGGGCTGAAGCTGCGTCAATCGGGCTCCATTTGCCGTGCGAATGCCATATACGGAGTTTGTATGAGAGTTGTTTTGGCGGGATCACGATGCGCAGACGGGCCAAGCATTTACCCGGTAGTATGTCGGGGAGTCCGGCAGGGTTGCCCCCTCTGTAGGCACTTTTGGCCTCTACATTGATCGGTTAGAGCCCCGGCTTAATCGAGCATGGGGATGGCATACATCTTTTGCACCAGTCATCCGCCGCCAGCTCATCTATGCGGGCGATGTTGGCCTGGCCCACACCCCGAAGATATGCGGTCTCACCGATGCCCTAGATACATTTTGTCGCCACGCAGACATCGCGGCGTCAATCCGCCAAGACCGTGGTGGTTCTCATATCCTCTTCACGCCACCCCATGCCTCCCGCACTCACATATCGGGATGCCTGTGGGCGCCACGCCCACCTACAAGTACCTAGGGGTGGAGTTCCCTCCTCGCCTCTGTTTGGGAGGCGCCTATCCGCTATGTGACAACAGGCCGAAAGCTTTTATGCAATGCGCAACAACAGGTACCGTGCGAGCTATATGATTGGGGCCATCGGTCACATCCTGCTCCGCACCGGTCGAAAGCGTCCCTTCCAGACGGTCGGGTTTGGGCCCCGGCCAGTTCTTTTGACGCACTGAATGACTTTGGAGCAGGTGCGTAAGGCATTTTTTGCACCTGCACTTTGGGTGAAACCTTCACCCCTATCGATTCTTTACTGCGAGAAACTGGATTCTTGCACGCCGGCAGCCTTGATAGACACATCGCCTATTTTCTAAAGTGGTTACTATGGGTGATGCTCGGCCCCGCGACTGGCTTACACCGGGCCATGAGTCCGCAAATGCTTAGGGCCTGTTGGAGGGGTAAGAGAGATCGGTGGTTCGCCAGATGGAACGCACGGGGAGCACCTGTCGCGCATACCGGGCTAGCCGGGCCGATCGTGGATACTGCGGAGTACCTAGATGCTTGTTTCCTTGGCAAGCTCGGGACCCCATTGCTCTAGAGCAGTCAAAATGGCCCATTACAAGGAGCACATCAACCCCGTGTTAGCCCTGGGCCCGGCTCTACCTTCCTCCCCCCCTCAGCTGGTGCTCATTGCCTCCATTCGCCGCGAGTGCCCACCATCTTCGCGATCGAGGCGGGCAAATTGGGGAGCCCCGCCGAGACAGCTCGCTGCTTTGCCAAACGGGTGCCGTTGAGGATGAGTCTCACACTTTCCGAGTTGCCCGGCGCTCACCGATTCGGGCGATACGCCCCCTTAGTACCTACTGGACGGGCCTTGCATTTGCCGATGAACACACCGTCAAGACGCGCCCGGGGTCATACATCCAGAGGTAATCGGACTCCGCGAGGTCACCTTTGCCCCCCTGGCCGTTTCACGACTAGGCACTCACGGGGGTGGTGCATGACCGATATATTGGGATGTTTTACTGCATTTTATATGATTAGCAATAGTTTGTCACAGGGCCGATTGCTGCCACGGTTTTCCCTCGAAAACCCTTCGGGGGTTTTTAATCCGGGGAATCCGCTTGTCGCTGCTTTTGTATTGGGTCCCATAGACCGATTGGTCTCCGTGGACGATAAAAGTAACTTCCTTCCTTCCTTCCTTCCTTTGAAGGTATGGATGACAAGACAGATATATATGACCTACTTTTAGGAAGGAGATAGCTTTCCACAATGGATGCAAGACCTATTTGGTCAAAAGGAGAATGCACTATATCAGATTGCAAGAGAACAATAACCCTACTCAACAAGTTAGGTGAGTTTGAATCCCTCAATTTTATGGAAGAAGACTTGTTGGTTCCAAATCTTTTTGGATAGTATGAAATGGCTATTGTTGTTTCCAATGCAAAGTCAGAATTATGAGCAAAGGTTAATACATTTTCACAAGAAAGTTTTGCCTTTTTGTGGTTTGATGGGGGAGTTTCTAAAAAATTAAATATTGCTTCTTCTGCTGCCATTTTAAAGGATATAAACAACAGGCTCTTGGCCAAAGTTGGTCGAATACACCCTAACACAACTTCAAACATGGTTGAATATAAGGCCATTATTGCAGGACTTCAGGAGGCCAAACATATTGGCATAACTAACATTGTCATATTTAGTGATTCACAATTGGTTTGCAAGCAATTTTTAGGTGAATATCAAGCCAAGCAGGAGGAGATGATAACACTCAGAGACCAAATCATAGAAGAGATTTCTGGTTTTAAAAGTTGGGAGCTGCAACATGTTGCAAGAGATCTCAACAATGAGGCTGATGCCCTTTGCAAAAGTGTTCTCCTTGAACACTTGTCTGAAGGAGCAATTAGAGAAGAGGAATTAAAAGAGGAGGATCTAAGGCAATTACATCCTATCCTAGTGATCAATGCAAGCAATGAAAAACAGGTAAGAGAGGTAAAAATAGAGAAAAAATGGCCAAGAAAGAATTTTGTATGTTGGAGATCTATTCAAAAAGGAAGACGAAGGTAAGGTCACTCAAATGTTGGAAGAATGGAAAGATATTTTTGCTTGGGATTACAAAGAACTGCTTGGTGTTGACAAAAAGGTCTGTGAATTTAAAATTAGAATTAAAGAGAATGAAAAACCTGTGGTGCAGAAATTAAGAAGGATAAATGTTGCACTGCCTGATCTAATAAAAGAAGAGCTTTTTAAAATGAAGGAAGCAGGTGTCATAGCAGACATAATTAATCCTAATTGGTTGTCATGTAGTGTGCCAGTTGAGAAAAAGAATAAAACAATAAGGATATCCATTGATTAATAGAGAGTTAAATAAGTCCACTATTAAGGATTGCTGTCCCTTACCTTTTCTGGAACATGTCTTACATGATGTAGTCTACTCTTTTTTGGATGGTTTTTCAGGGTTTAATCAGATCAGCATCAAGGAAGAAGATCAACCCAAAATATCATTTATTACACTTGGGGAACCTTTGCAATGAAAAAGATGCCATTTGATCTGATGAATGCCTCAGCAACATTCCAGAGAGCAATGGACACTATATTCAAAGAGATGCCATCATGTTTGTTTAGAGTTTTTCTAGATGACTATGATTGAGAACTTCAGTATTATAAGTCATGTAGTCTAGCATAATGAAAACAAGAAAAACAAAAAGGAGAAACAATTTCATGTCAATAGACATATCCATTGCACATCGCTATAAGATCCCTGCAATAAAAAAAACTTTCATGAGTGGATTGAAAAAGAGACATGGCTAGACCATCTGGTAACAAAGGCCAAAAAGACTAACACATAAGTTTATATAAAAAGCACCAGAAACAACTTCAACTAAGGTATATGCAATGGAGGTGCACAAAAAAACATATGAAAAAATACCTTTTTTTTAAGTTTACACTCCAGATGGGAATATATATGTATTTTATATGCATTTATACCATGGAAAATTTGTAATTAATAATGTATTTAATATTAGTGAAAAAAGGAACAATACATTAATGTTGGTGAAAAAAAGACCAAAATGCCCAAGCAAAAAGACCCTAAGAAATTTTCTCTTCCATGGGCAGGGGATAATTCTGACTAATGTGCGAGGCCAAACCTGTGTACCGTTATGTGTTGAGGTGAGCTTCTTCCACAGATTGTTCAGCTTGATGAGACACATGTCCTGGATTTGATTTGTCTTCTCATCAACAATGCACTTAAGTACTTTAAGCTTCTATTGAGCATGAGCATCGTGATAAGGTGAAGCACCCATAGATGAAACTTGGAGCTGAAGGCCAGCAATTTCCGTATCATCTATGATTTTTTGCTTAATGTAATTTTGTAACCGGGTTTCCAAGGATTTGATTTTACATGTGCGAGTTACAAGGCCTCAAAGTGATGAAAGATGCTAAGTGGTGGCTTGCTGTTGAGTCTGAAATTCCTCTTTAAGATTTCGATAACGGGCTAAAGCATCCTGGAGGAGCTGATCCTTGCCCTGGAGTTGGCCCGTGAGAGTGTTAACCTGAGCCTGCAGTGAAGCGTGGAGAGCCTCCAATTTACTCGTGGCCTCCTGAACCTTTTTGAGTTCATCATGGGTGGCCAGGAGTGTATTGTGCTTTTACTCGAGCTGATTCTCTAGATTAGAATTCTGAGTATGAAGATCCCGGATCTCCCTTTTAGGGCATCCGGTGAAGTCAAGACGGTCCTTGATACCATTCATGAGCTTGTCTTGAGATTCTTGCAACCAAGAATGCAACCAAAGAACGTGTTTCTCATACTCATACAAGGCTTGTTCTTCGACAATCGAGGCCATGCCAAAGATGCAAAAAATCACCGACAAGAATCGACCCTTCCACGCATCCGTAGACACTAAGCCAACGTGATGAGAAAAAAAGATGTCGCCGTGCTTTTGACATAGTCCGTAGCCCATGGGCGTGGGATAATCCCGACTAACGTGTGAGGCCAAAACCATGTACTATCATGTGTTGAGGTGAGCATCTTCCGCATTGTTCACCAAGAAGTTTATGACGATATCCCGAATTTGATTTGTCTTCTTATCAACAATGCGCTTTTAAGTTCTTTAAGCTTCCATTGAGCATGAGCAAAGCAGGAGAAGGTGAAGCACCCATAGATGAAACTTGGAGTTGAATGCCAACAATTTTCATATCATCTATGATTTTCTCGCCAATGTAATTTCGTGAATCGGGTTTCCAAGGATTTGACCTATACATGTGCAAAGAATTACAAGGCCTTCAAGTTTAGTGATGCTAAGCCGATTTGAGTGGCGGGTTTCTATTGAGGCTGAAATTCCTCTTAAAGACTTTGATAAAGGGCCGAGTATCCTAGAGGAGCTAATCTTTACTCTAGAGTTGGTCTACAAGAGTGTTAACCCGAGCCCTGCAGTGGGAGCGTGGAGATCCCAACTTCGCTCCCCGAGCATCCTGAAGTTAAGAACTCCTACCCAAGTTCCCACTACATGTGCACAGGAACTTCGTTCGACGGGTTCTATAAATGGGAACTTGAGTTCCTGCAGAGCAAAATTTTTGGGAACTAAATTACAAAGGAATGGAAAAAGAAAGTGTCAATATGATTTAAAAAACAATGCTATTTTTTTCCTCCTATTTTTTGGCTCATCAGATTTTAAGGCCGACAATCGCTATCGATGATCGGATCTCATCACCGGAGCTTGCTCCTATGGTGCCGATCTATCACTGAGCCGAAGTGATTCGGATCATACGAAGTTTTTACAAGGGTTAAGATTTTTCTTCACACTTTGGAAATTAAAGCATCCGCTAAATGCAACCTTTTGCCACACAATTTGTTAACTTTGCAATAAAAATCTTTTCCAAAATACATTTCCATATTTTTGCAATTTGAAATCTTCCCAAACTAAAGTTTTATGTTGGTATTAAAGGTGTTTTCGGTTTTATGTATTTTCAATTACTATATTCTAGTTATGTGTTTTTTCTAAAAGCTTATAACTTCTTAAAAATTGTTGTTTTCAAACTTTAAATGAGCATTAAATAGTGGTTTTATCTATTACGCTCACACATCACTATGTATTTCACTTTTTCTATTCTAAGTGTTCTATGATGATCTACATGCAAAGGGACTCCAAAACCCTTTGAATTTTAAAAATTCAAGGTTGGACGCTCCCGCTCCCATCCGCTCCGCTCCGAATTTTGGGTCCGAAGTTCCCATTCCCCTGCTTCCCGCCCGGTAGCTATGGTGGAGAGTCTCCAATTTAGCCATGACCTCCTCGATCTTTTGAGTTCGCCATGGGTGGCCAGATGCGATTGTGCTTTTGCTTAGAACCGATCCTCAAAATTAGCTTTTGAGTATGAAAATCCCCGAGCTCCCTTTTGGGGCATCCGAGGAGTCAAGATGGTCCTGATACCATTCATGAGATGAATCGGGATTGAGACTGGTGCTTTCCGGTCGGCCTAATTCTTTCAACATGTGCCGCAGCTAGAGTTGAGGCTAATCAACCATCTTATTCAAGATAGCTACAATAAAAGTTTGAAGAAATACTTGTTGATATCGTGTTCTTGGAGAATGACCAAAAGAACTTCATGGCTACGTAAACTTAACAAAAGACTCATGGTCTTCGCAAAATTTGTCGGGCCAAGGAAGCGAAGAATAAGAAATATCCACATACGAAGCCAGCATCATAGTCTTGCAAGTCCAACCGCCCTAGAGAATTTGGCGTCTCGACAAGCCGAAAGACTTTGGACAAATGTGCCCGATCAACAATAAATTGAGTGCCATCAACTAAGGTCCGATACCCCCACCAAGATATTTAATCAAATGTGCCACAAACTGACGCAGTTGCACTGGATGTGGAACAGGAAGTTCTTGGTTTGTAAATGAGACAAGATCCGGCCCCTCACTGCCACTACGCGATTGGTGCCTTGTAAAGGTGCAGGAAGACTAGCAAGGAGAAACTTTTACCATGGTGAAAGCAATGGTCTCCATGGGTATGGTTGCATGCAAGTTGAAGTGGAAAGAAGTGGCCATGGTAGCAAGAACGCTTGAGGTGCTAAAACTTAAAGGACTTCAAGAAATAGGGTTATGGCAGTTCATATAGTGCAGGTTTATATGTAGTTATAGAGCGTGAATCGAGCCGCTGAAGGAAGTAGATGGCGGGCACGGTGAGACCTAAAGAGGGAACGTGAATTCGACTAAGTCCCAAGAAGAGAAATAGGATAGGCACGATATCTAACCTAGCAAGGTAGAGAAAAGTCGACCGACATTGACGTGAGGGGGTCAAAGATAATTAACATTGGCAACTCCGTAGAGAAGGTAGGTTTAAATATCTCGCGATCCGGACCGGGAAATAAATGAAAGGGGCCAGAATTGTGGCATGGTACGTAATTCCAAGAGTATCCGCTTTTAATGAGAAAATCCCGGAAAGAATGCGGGATGGGACGGTGGAATGGTGGCAATTGTGTTAGAGTGGCGTAGCATTAAACCGGTGGCATATATAAGAGTAGAGGGAGGAAGTGAAAAGACCACTATTCGAAATCCATGGAGATGACCACAATGCCGAGCCGCTGACTTAATCGGCTCCATATGTCGATGCACAACTTAGACATCCGAAACCAAGAATCGCGGGATTCCCTGGATGGTTGGTCGGATCTGGTATGGAGAACCCAATCCTAATTATGATTATTTGATGTGGTGATACACCCGGCCGGTATCTCAACATAGATATCATATTCTATGATTCTATGCCGTAACCAATTCTGAATAAGAATTGAAGTTATATAATAAGTAGCGAGAGTATATAGAGGATGTAAACCTATTCCTCATTTTGTATGCAAACCTATTTTAGAATATAGACATTGGTTTCAAGTTTCTTTTGTCTTGTTTTGTAGATAGAATAGGACTAGCATAGTGAAATTGTTTGAGATGAAACCCATTAACCAAGGATGGAAGTGGAGTGCCATCCAACTAGTGAGTTGAAAATACCAGGATGGATTGCCTGTATAATTTTATAAGGTCCTAACTATCAAAGTTTGAGATTGCCAGGATGGTGCTTGTATCTAGAGTCATAAAGTAGAATTAAATTGCCTTTCTTGAACTCTTTTGTTTTAATCTTGTGGTATGTAATAGGTAAGCCTTAATATATAGAGGAAAAACTCCTTTGTTTTATATGCAAACCTATTTTAGAATATGGATGTTGGTTTAAGTTTTGTATCTTGAAGTGGCATGGTAACCGGGTTAACGGTAAGGCATCATAGGCGTTGGGTCGAATTCAAACGCTGACGACATCACAAATATGGGCATGAGCATGAACATCTTTGAAAAGCGTAGACCAATAATAGCTAGCAAGAAGGATCTTCCGCGGCTATGGTATCGCCATCGAAATGGCCGCCCCAAGCCTTCATGTGCTTGTTGAACAATACGCGGAATTTCGTGGGGGAACATCATATCTTTACCTTGCTTGTATAGATGGCCAGCAACCATAGTGCAAACGAAGCTTCACAAAGAACTATTGATGTTGCAAACATTGGTGCTCGTGGAGAGAGCATAAGGTCCGCTTGGCTGGAGCGCTTCGCCAATAAGTAAGTACCGGCAGTAATCATGGAACCAAAGACGATGGCGCGGAGAAAAAGTTGAGCATCCGGAAAGGTATCGAAACCTGGCTGATGGATCATTCATGTAAATGCGTGAGAGATAGTCCGAACCATATGAGACTTCCCGTGTTTGTGAATAATCTCAAAAGGAGAAAACTCTTGGAGAATGAGAACCCAACGCTACATCCCATGGGCGAAGTTTTGTTTATCAAGTATAAAAAAGCCTGATGGCCAACAAAAAACTTAATTTTGCTACCTAGGGAGATAATGGCGAAGCATTGAACAAAAAAAATGAGAGCTAGAGCTTCACACCGCGGGTCAATCATCATTCCATTTAGTGGGGCTAACTTTTTCTCACGGCAAAATGGATGGGCTTGTCCTTATGAGGTTCATATTCTTGGGAGAGAACAGCGCCAATCACAAAGGCGTAGACATCAACGCGAACATGAAAGTGTTTATCCCATTGAGAACCCGGAGTGAGTAATCGCTGAAAAACCACCGCACATGATTCCAACTTCCGTCCCCGTGAGTTTATGGATAGGATCGCTTTTCTCAACTAACTGGGATAAAAGTAGCATAGTAATTGACTTTGCCAAGAAAGACCTAGTCTCCTTGATATTGGCGGGGAATTGGCTTCAAGTAACACAACCGATTTTTTGTTGAGTGATGATACCTTGCTTTTTCTGCTAACCACATGCCCGGAGAAGGACACCGGCGACACAAGAAGTGCACTTTTTAGGGTTGAGACTCCATGGTAGCTTCATCACATTTTTGAAAAACAAGCTCTAGTTTGAAAGATAATCCTCTTCCATGCCAGAAACCGAGAAATCATCTTGAAAAAAACTTGAAGAAAGGCATTTTCCTTCATGAAATCTTGAAAGACGGAAAAGCATAATGTGTTGAAATATAGAGAGGAATTTGAGAGGCCAAAGGAAGAACTTTGTAGGCAAAGGTGTCCCACGATGTAGTGAACGGGTTTTCAATTGATCTTCGCCATAATAGAGATCCGATTGTAACCTAAAAGTCATCCATAAAGGAATATATTTTATGGCCCCGCAACTTCTTCCAAAACTTGATCCATGGAAAGGTAACCCGAAAAGATCCCACCCATAGCCCTGATTTAATTTTCTATAATCCATCCATCGCCGGATCTTACTATTGTGTTTGAGAGCAATGGCTATAGGCTTATCCATTCGCATCGTTTTACTTCATAAATGGGACTGGGCGCAGCCACAACTTTATCGATTTCAGCTTTTACCCGATCACGAATTTGGATTGAGCTTATACCGCCATTGCTGGGATGGGATAGGAGTTAGGTTTGATTGGAATTGTGAGCTTGCCTAATTCTTTCTTGATACCATCGTGAATCTTTGTAGCTCCACGCAAAAAAATATGCTTGAACTTTGAAAAGTTTGATAGCTTTTTCTCAAAAATGTGGAGAGGGACTTGCATCTAGACTTTATTGGTTGATTTTGGCCTTAATTCGGGAATCTTTACCTCCAGAGTTTGAATATGTGGAATGACCTCAAAGATCCGAGGCTTGATGGACTGGGGTTGCAAATGTACCGGGTGGTGCTCCAATCGATAGTGGTGAAAAAAAATGGCGCTTTTGTGTCGGATCAACCAAAAGTTTGGGCATGAGAATGGTAGTATCCCTCGTGGAGAATTAGCTGGTCCGGCAAGCCGTAAGGATCAAGTAAGGTGGTGATTGCATGATCTTGATCCAAAGTCATGCCACCCAAGGATCAACATATTCCTCGACGGCAAAGTGGACTTGATAGGTGTTTTGTACATCATCCGCGATCGCATGTCACAATGACCCGCTTCAAGATCCATAGTGGCATTTAAGGGTCATCCATGATAACATGTTGATCAAGAGTCTAATAATGAATGCTCTTAGAAACTTAAGGTCTCCAATGCTAATAGTCACCGAGGAGGATGTCTTGTGGTCGCTATGTGGCCATTGGCAAGCTTGATATTGTATGATGCATGATATAATTGCTTAATGCCCAATGGTTGGCATAGTTTGTCTGGATAAGATTGATAGCATTGCCTCCACCATTTTGTACATGATTGATTTACTCGAAAACCCACCGGGCATGCACCGCGGTTGTTGAATTGGCCACGGCCCCATGAGAAAAATAGGCACCCGTGAACAAGGTTTGAAGAGCGGGACATAGTTTGAGAATAATAGATAGACCGAGGGGAATCTTTGATTTTTGCAAGTTCTTCGAGTTCCAACGGATAATTATTTGCAAAGGGTGTCCATCGAGGTAATTGCGGGTAAGGAAGCTGCAACTCCTTTAAGAGATCAACTTCGTAGCAATATTGGGGTATGTATGAGTGCGTGGAGTTGGCGCGGAGGTTGAGGGTTCAGCCCCTTTGTCCGAAAGCATGGGTGATAGCGGAACATTTGCCGCTCGTCCGGTCTCACGCTTTTAAGACGAAGGATACTTTGGGTCAACCTTTGGGGCATAACATGTGGCATAAAGTGGTCAAGATCAAAAGTAAAATGGAAAGACTTGGGGGCGATCGCAGAATAGTGTCAACAAACATATGCGTGTCGTGTGGGTCTTGGGGTAGAGCCGATAAGGTCCGGTGGGTCCGGCATGACAAATAACCCTACCCGATTTGAGTATTGAACCCGAGGATTTAAAGCCCCGATAAATTTCTTCGAGCTTGTTGATCCAAAGTGGCTTGTGGAGTGGCCTCGTGGTAGGTTTGTTGTGTTGAGGTGCACGGGTGGTCACTTCAAGATGGATCTGTGGACTCGCTTTGGCTATTAGCCACCCATATACAAAGCAAAGGAGACAAACAAAAGTGGTGTGATTGGTACCGTAATTAAACTTGAACTTGAGGAAGTTGAGGGCACATTGTAGTAGTAATACATATCTCTACAAAGGATAGCATTGGGCTTTAGCGTATGCTTGTACCGATTCCCGATGAAACGACATGGGGTTAGCACGCTGCGATATTCTTTCGGGTAGGATTGCACATTTTGCAAATGAGGGGTCCATTAGTAGAATTACACTCGTTAAGAAGCAAGATGCCCTTGACACTTACAAAGATGGCACCATATTTAACTACATTGTTGTGGTCATGAGTCCGGAAGTTATGAGGTACCGCATTTAGAGGCATAAAGGGGAGATCCTCACGAGAACGCCTAGAAGATACGTTGATGCATCGCTTCACTAATTCAATAGCCCCGGAAGTTAAGGATTTGGGTCTCAAATACTCTACTACTACCAAATGGTCGGAGGCGTGTGTCTTGGAGAAACCATAATGAGATTTGATCAAGGTGGATATTCCCTTGAGCTTGTCCACGAGGGATGAGCGTATTAAATCGCCAAAGTCTCACTGTGATTCAAAGCAGGCTTGTATTGGAAGTTCATTGGGTTGCTTTGAAAGTTGTTGATCATAATCCGTAGGAACCATAAGTGAGCCGTAAAAGTAGCTTTATGTCCGTCTGCGCCCGCCTGGGCTTATATTTATCATGAGCTATTGGTGAGGTGCATCAATGCAAGGTGGGTGGAAAAAACATGAAACTTGATCCGCGGGTTGAGAATGTCCATTAAGAATAAGTGCCTCAAATCTTCCATATGTGCCTGCGGCGCTTTGGTCCACAATGAGCTTACCTTTAGTGTTGTCAAAGATGGAATAAGGAAGTTTAGATTCCCAAGGCGAAAAACGTATGGGACAACAGGAGAAGAAACATACCGAGATGGTGGTATGGGAACTTGAGAGTACCAAGTCGTTTGAGAAGCAAAAGGGCCTCCCGTGGATCGGCAGAGGGAGGCATCATTAAAAGATCGAGAGGCATTGGTAGTGACCTTGCTATCGTGGATTGGTAAAGGTGGCAGCCTTCGGATCAAGTGTGAGGTCACCGATATTGTAAAACATTAATTGGTAGTTGAAAAGAAGGTGATGAGGGAAACTCATTGACGAGGTGGGATCAAAAGAGACCCAAGAATAGGCTATGTTGTATTGCAAAGGAATTGGGTTGGAAGGGAACAAGCGCTGGCATGGGTGGAATATGAAATAAGTGCTTCTAAAGTGTGAAATTATTGGGGAGTCCTGATGAGCGGAGCTTGTTGGGGCAAATGAGTTTGAGAATAATTTCGGATAATACATAGGGACCCCTAGACGGAAAAATGTCCGGGAGGGGTGGGTGGTGCCGAATGGGAGCGGAACGCGGGGAGACCATCTTCGAGTATCATATTCCATAATAAGAAAGTCACTTAACAACATCCTATTGCCGTTGTCGGGCCAAGCGAAAGCAAATAGCCCTGCTAAGGAGCTCTTCTTGAATGAAGGTCCGAAAGACATCGAGAAGACTAGAACCCAAAGAATCGGGTGTCAATAAGTTTACGGTCCGATTCAGAGAGCTTAAAGGACGATGCTCGCGGAGAACCTTTGAGTCCAACAAACAACCTCTACGGTGAAAGTGTAATGCTGGCTTTTGCAAAATGCTCACTTGAGAATGAAATTTTCGTGAGAGGAATTGAGATAACAAAAAATGCCGACTTGTCTAAACTTTTAATCTAGACTTCTCGATATATATAGTACAATGGCCTTTGGCCCAGAATAGCAAAAAGATTGTTTCTGCATTCTTTGGTTATCTAATCCCCAAAATCTCTAATGGACCGTGGGGTAATACTTCCATGATCTCTAGAATTATAATTGCCGATTCACACCAATTAAGGACTGGCAGACGCGGGTTCTAAAGCCATGAAACCTCTTGATCTCTCTTCTTAGTTAGCATGGTCTTGACTCCAGGCGTGGACGCCCCGGGCCTTTGCCTTTAGGCCTTTTATATACCTTAGAAATAGTCCTATGCCTTTGGGCTTGGACTAACACATCGCATGTATGTATCAATATATCCTTTGAGAATATGCTACTTCAATGCTTGGGGTTTGTTTTCCCCCTGATAGCAATGTTGTAAAGGTGGAATATTCTCAAAATGCCAAATGATTTCATGTAAACCTATAAAAATTTATTAACACGATTGCAAAAGATAAGCCCGCATTTGTAGTCCCTCGATTAGATTTTGATTGTAGTTACTTAATGTGTCGTGGGCCTTCTTGCAAAATATGGTTGTTTTCTACTTTGGTAGTTAGAAGGTATCCAACCGCTACTCACATTGGACTTAAAAATACTCTTTGAAATATTCAAGTCATCAATGCCATAATATATACATTTCTAGCAAGCAAATGAAGCTTCAGCCTCTAAGGGCTTAAAACAATCTTGAAGCTGCATCAGCCAATCTTAGACAATGCATTCAAGAATCCAACTCTTTAAAGCAATATCGTATTGCAAAAAGGTCACTTTTTGCATTTATAGTTCCGGGCTTAGATTTTGTTTTTGTAATTACTAACATTCCCCGCCTTCCTTGCATTATGGCTATTTTGCTTTGTGTAGTTAGAGGGTATCCAACTCCAAGCACATTAGCTTTTAAAACATCCGCCAACTGCTTAATTTTATACATTTCTAGCACGCTAATTAAGCTTCGGCTCTAAGGTGCATCTTATTGATCTCTAGTGTCAAAGGGGATGTTAGGGACGAATTGGCTTCAGGCTTGCTACCTAGTAAAACCATGTGACATGAACATGGGAAGTTTTGTGATTGTCTATTTCTATTTCTCTTCACTATGAACCTCCTCAATAAAGCATTTGAATCAACATGTGATATTAAATAATTCAAGATGTGAAATAATGTGCCTGGATTTAAGACGATTTTGATCTAATTTCTAACATCGCCCCTTGTTTACGGAGCATAATTATTAGTTGGAGAAAGACTAGCTCAAAGCAAGTCCTTGCCCATTATATTTGAAGTGGCTTATAGAAGTGTGCCATATACATGCTATCTTCTATACCCCAAATACAACCCATGCGCCCCCATTTTTTGGTAGGGACATCTAGGGTTTTATTCTCACATTTGTCATCGAGAGTACTACATTTTGTGTAGGTCTAATATGGTTGCTTTGTTTGGATTATCCGCTCTCTATTATTTTCATTCTCATACTAGATGACCACATGAAATACCGATTCAAAAAAAAAAACGCTTAACCGCCTTTGCATTTTGTTAAAGTTATGTGCTCAAGTCTTGCTTAGGCTTAGTTGTAGGCCAGATTATACAAATTGTCCCCTGAATAGTGGCTCTTGCGTGATTAAGCTTAGTGGGATATGTTTATGCATCAGTAAGAGGGTAAAGTAGGCATCACATGGTAAGCTAAAGCATCTTACTAAAAATCGCCCATTAGAGCATAGATATGTGTAGCACGTATTGGTTTTAGGGCCTAATGGTTTTGTCTAGTGGCTAGGTTGGTGTAATATGGTCTATTACAATGTTAGTATGCTTTAAGGCTAGATTGTACTTTTGCCAGTTTATAAGCATAGGTCTTAGGGTAGTGCTAGGTATTTGGTTCCTGTAATTGGGTCGCCATGGCTTTTACTAGAGGGTTTCTAGTGTTCCATATTCTTGGCAGATTTAAAAAGAGGTACAACTAGTACATAAGTCTTTTTTGTGAATCTTTGTTTATGAAAAGGATTGAAGACTTAGTTTATTAAGGTGGTTAGTGCCGAGTTTGAAATCAGCAAATTGATTTTGCATAGGTTATGCTTGCTAGTTTTTCTTGCTCACCATGTTTGTTTTGATGTGCTAGTAGAGGAGCATGCGAGGTTGAGTGTTTCCACCGATGGGTAAATTAGGAGATGCGGTCCGACATCCGGCCTAGAGGGGATTAGATTGAAGGATTGCGAGGTCACTGAGGTCGCGTGGTGGTTAGGAAGTTGCTTTGAAATGTTAATCATCAATGAAGCTGGTAAACTTTCACAATGTTTGCTGCATTTTAATGGATTGCATGCATATGCTGCTAAAGCTTTTGTCAGTGTTCGCTATTGCAAGTGGAGTGAGATGGAGTACATAGCACATGTTTTATATGTTTCTAAAATGGAACTTTTGATATGCTTTGGTGGCAATGGGTTGTCATATTGGTTAAGGTGCAACCAGATCTTATAAGTAGATGTTGGTGGGGCAATAGTTTGAATAGTTTGAGGAATGTAGGTGAAATGGTCATGTTACTATCTGCTAGGCTCCGAATAAAAGCTAACCAGCTATGTTGCATATTACTTCAATTTGGTCTGAAAGGATGTCATCTTTACACTGAAGTTATCTATCCGAAGTTTGAATAGGGTGAAACAAATGGTTTCATGCTAAAAATTTGGTTGCCCGGCTGTAATATGCACCGGAGTCCTTGGGAGTTGTTTGTATGGTAGTTTTAAGTGCATGCATGTTGTGATTGCTTAGCCGATGCTCGTGTTTCTTTTTCCTTTCGCTTAGGATAAGTTTGTCATTGCTTTTAGATGAAGTTTAATTCTAAAGGGTGGTGCTGTATATATTAGGGGAATTACTATTTTAAAAGCCCTATAAAATATTGCTTCTACACCCCATACAAAAATAGTGGAAAGGGCAACTCACAAATGCTAGCACCTATTTTTATTTTATTTGCTTTGCTCATTAGATTGTCATGGCGACCGCTTATCCTAATTTTTATAATATAGGAATTCCATGAAGTCGCCACCATCACTTCTCAAGGTTAAAGATCCGAAGATGAGGAGTAATGGATCTTTATGCCCGATGCTACATGGTCTAAGGTTTTGTCAGTGGCGAGTAAGTGAATAAAGAAGGAATTGGGCGATGATCAAGATAATGCCTCTGACAAACCGATAAAGGAAAATTTTAACAAGGCATTTCTTCGAACTCTAAGAAGCATGTCTGACGCTGAAACGAAACTTCTAATTAATAAGATTCTTGCTGGCACATCTTACTTGCAAACAAATCCAGAATACGCTGCTTGTTTCGACTATAAACAATGGGCATCGGGCATAAGGACACTCATTCTAATGAAGAGAGAGATCTCCATCATGTGGACCATAACATAGAAGTGCAGTCCTCCAACTTCCAGGACGTATTGTTGAGATATCTAGAGTTCACAAAGGAGCATCTTGCAGGCTAATATGAAAGGCCTAGAAGAACTACTTTTTTAGGAGGAAGGAGTGGCTTAGTCACAACTTCAAGGTCAGAGAGGCTGTTTCAAACAAAGGCATAGTCGTATTGTTCCAAAGATTCGTCTTCAAAAATAATCAAACAGGCAAACCTGCATGCAATAAAAGATTATATATTAAGCTTAAGCTAAGCAATCTTCTTCCCCTACTTAAGCATACATTTAACGAAAGAACTCACCTTGTTTTCTACAAAAAGGTACTGCTGCAAAAACTTATGGATATTGAAATATACCATTTAGGAAGAACCATGAGTTTGCAATGCACCATTCACTATTTGTACCATTCAGCCATTTAAACGCCTAAAAGGAGCATCAGAAATCATTCGAAAAATGGATGGAAGTAAAGAAAATGAGTATTAAAGGACGTAGAGTCGCCATTGTAAGGGCCTAGATGCTTTACACCTGAAAAGTTGCCATGTCAACAATCCAGATGCTCTACAAATGAGATCAAGCCTTATCGGACTCTTTAGTATAAAGGGAGAGTCCTTGTTTTTTGAATATCATTATTGGTGCAGGCTGATAACTAGTTATCAGTACTGGAGGAGTATTGATAACAAATCAGTACTATTCCACCCATATAAGACTGATAAGGTGTTTATCGATCTTCGCCTCGGTCGGTAACAAAAAATGTGTGGCCTCGATTGAACGTCCTCAACCTGATACTTGGCACGTAAAGCTTCGGCCCGGCCTTCGGCCCTAGAGGGGGCCTCGGCCTTACGTGCCAAATATCTGGCCTTGGATGTACAGCCTCGATCACACATTTTTTGTTATCGGCTTCGGCTAGATCGATACCCCTAAAGAATAACCGAAATATGGAGGGAAAACATGAAAAGCAAATCATTCTATGGTTTGACATAAAAAATCCATCCAAACTACAATGGAAAACTATGCCAGATAAGTTGGGTTGGAGTTAAAAATGCAAGCGCCATTGATGGCGGGATCATCTCCAACTATATGATACATTGTAACCATCAATGATTCCTCTCTTGCCATCGCCAAGAATAGGGTTAACCGTCTGAGAAACATGGTATGCTAATCAGATCTTGAGTATGGACTCACACAAATGCCATGACTGTGCCAATATAAGGAGTCTACTTGCACCATATGGTCAATGGTTTGCTACAAAAATGGGCCGCACCATTGGCAGAGACTCCACCTTAACCATTGGCAGTTAATGATTGTCCTCCATTAGCAGATGTCATCGCTAATTTACACTACTTTTTTAGCATGTAAGTTGCATAGTTAGAAAGAACATAGGGAAGGATATACGAACAATCTTTTTTTGCAGTTAAGTTTCATGCTTGCTTTGTATCGATATTTTAGTCTATGAATGGGACTTATTTTAGTCTCTTTGTTTAAAATCATAGAATCAAAATTTTGTCTCGATGTCTAAAGTCTGCTATAATCTCAAACTTAATTTCGGTCTTTCCTTAACCAGATCCACCAGAAGTCTATTTCTAGAAGTCCGTGCATACATTTGTTAGCAATGAGCTTGTCTCATTGGTTAATTTCTCTTTAGTCCTTTGTCACAGAAATGGAAACCTTGGTTCAACAACTATAGTCAGTGGGGTCAATTGTCGGATCTCGATCAAAATTGTTCACAGATTTTCATGAGATTTTCATGTTTGTTCCTTTGTGTCAAGATGAGCAAAAATTTTAGGTCCGATGAACAAGAGCAAAAAAAATACATATTCTATTCAGGACAACATTCCATGCAACGAGTCTTCTTGTGAGCCTAGGGAAGATGAAGAAGGAACATGGGTATATAAGAAAATGATGTCTTATATCCTTCATAGATTGACTTTAGCTTTGTATATGTAGTCAAAATGAAAACAATCAGACAATGGCTCAATCAACAAATGTAATCTAAGGTCGATCATCTCATTAACATATTGGATACGTGTATATTGGATACGTGTATACAAATGTTCCTTTGATGAAATCAAGAATGTTCTCAATTACACCTTAGGATTCAATGGTAGGCTATTTAAACATGTATACAAAATATGGTTGTTTACAGGATGCAACTATAGTGTTTTACAAGATGCATTAGCAGTGTTAGTTTTCTAGATTCAACATTAATTCATTATAACAAGAAATTTTTATAAGTTTGGAAATTTCGAGCTAAGCTTGATTGCCTAAGCAAAGTATATTTCCCTCCAAAGTTAGCTTCAAGTAGTGATCAACTCCTATAATCGTTTCCTACACTATTTGAGATCATCATGGTTGAAGGCTTTTGTGAGTTCTCATTAGCTCCGTATATGGCTATCCAAGGCATCATGTATCCGCCTAGAGACGACTTCAAAGGTGGGTATGTCATTTAGGGCCGGGTCTCTGGGTCGTTTGGAAAATGGGTTGATGTTGTTGGTAAGAAGTTTCCTTCATTCCCTTTGTATGCACTCCCCTCGCCCCGCTTTGTTTTTGGGCATATTAACCAATATTATAGGAGGGTGAAGCAGTTGGTTGCTTGATGTAAAAATCATTCTCACCCGGATCCTTAATTGATGCTACTGTATTATTTTATGTATAGCTTCAAGGTGTTTGTGAGGACATTCGCATGGACCGGTGGGTCCCGCTGACCGGGCGTTAGTCGAGCTGGGTCACCGCCATGCCGTATCGTCCAACAAACACCTTGAAGCTACAATATGGTATTTGGGGAGCGATTTCGACGATTGTGGCGCGGCTATGGTGTTGGTGCGAGATCCTAGCTACGGCAGAGCACCATAACTTGCTTGAGTTTTTTGGCGGTCTTCCGCCCATCTCTCCCTTTCTTCGACTGGTTTCTAGGTTAAAGATCGGCCCGGTTCCTGCTAAAGATCTTGAGGCCTTGTTCCCTCGAGGTTTTGTCTCAGAGCTAAGATTTTCGCTTGCATCCTTTTCATGAAAGGAGATTAAGCCGTGGGTTTGCAAAACTCCACCGATCTTTACCTCGCAAACAAAAATCCGAGGCGCAAAGAACCTTTTTTTAAAAGGTAGAGACATCTATTGAAGACGAAAGCGGAAATGACAGATTAAAATAGCTTGGGCCTCTTTTTCTTGCTTAACTTCATGCAATACTAGCCATTTTACGAGGTGAAGAAGCTATAATTCAAGCTATGGCCTTGCCTTCCTCCAACAACGAGCCCCGCTCTTGGTCCAAACAGATAAAGAAGCCACAATCATTTTACAGTCAAAAAAATCTATGATCTATGGATTTTAGCCACGGATTCAAGCTCGGGCCCCCGCCTTGGTCTTAATGGGGTCGATTCAGGCTTGCTCTAGGGTCGATTCAGGCTTGACTCGCCAAGAATGAGGATTGTTGCCCGGCAAGAAACGTAGGATGGCAAGAAATGAGGATTAACCGGCTAGAAACCGGAGATGCGGAATGGTAGACTCAACTACCATTCTGCAACGGAATTGTCTGCCACGTGGCAGTACGAAATTAACCCAAGGCAAACAATAGTGACCCAAATACCATATTGTATGGTGTATGTACCAATTATTCTATATCTCTATTTTCAAGTATTATAAGTCTTGACGATTGGTTCTTTTCTATTCGTTCTAGACCTTCGCATTTGTTTTTAGTTTTTGAATTTGGCATAGCATTGTCTTACGTGGCATGTTAAAATGATCCGATCTTATGGTCGAGATTCGTGATAAGAAGAATAGAATAGATGAAGATTTTCTACTTTTTAAGTTGTAAGTGAAAAAGGGATGAGCGACATTTAAGAAACGCAAAATACTAGACAAGATTTAAGTGGCTACGGCATCAAAGCTTGTTATCCAAATAACCATGTCTTTACCAGGATGCTCACTTCATCATCCCACATGTAACGCTGCGTCTGATACAATCCTGTTACGCAATTCCAAATCTAGAGTTTTTCAGACTAGAGTTTCTCGACTAATGTAAGTTATGGATTGATGCCCAGGCTTGCAATGTCTAACTAACTTTGTCTTTCAGTGGCAGACAGTTGCGATAAATTCTAAAACGGAGCTGACTCCATTTTTCAGGCACCAACAGGTATTCTAACGGCTCACATCTGCTGGAGAGTCCAAAATATCACCCATAACAAATTGAGCTTGAACTATTTGCTTGAGAAAGTCGTTGGCTTTATCATATATCTTCTAAATGAAAACGATTATTTTATGATTCTTGTACTTGTTTCACTTGTTCATAACGGATGCATCCATCCTGTAAAATTAGCTCTGTTAAGAAAATCATTGTTTTAATAGGGAACTCATAAAACAAGCCCAGTCAATATTTAGGTGACCTGGATATATATTGTGATTTCAGAATGTATCGTGGGTTCTAGTGGTGTGGCTGATCACAAGAGTAGGTGCCGTCTTACTACCAATGCGCTTCCACCTAGTGTCTCAGCTGCTGTTGCAATTTCTACAATAGGAGCTGCAGTTATTGCCTTGACAAGGTTGAATAGAACAGCTGGCAAAACAGAAGGTAAGTATAATTGTGAACTTCTGATTGCTCTCAGTGACAACAAATTAAAAATAATTTGACAGCATTCTTTATTTGTTTAGGGCAGAATGCTTATCATGTCAGGGTAGTGGATTGTGCCCTACATGTAAGGGTGAAGGATATGTTCTAAAAGACTTGTCCGCGGAAGCTATATTGAAGGCAAGGACCAATGCAAGGGATGCTGCAACCCGTAATACAGCTGGGTATTCCCTTTCCCAATATAAAGGTTAAGTAGAGTAATTAATTAGTAAACCAACAAGGTCATATAAAACCAATTTATCCTGCAATGGCTTTTGCTAAAATGGATGAGTATGATAAAGTCCAAAGGCTTAACGCTTTTAGAGAAGACAAATTTAAATTGGATAAAATGTCATCCATCCATGCTCCCATAGAATTTTAAAGTTTTCAATTTATTGTTGTGTGGTCCTTTAAGTGCAGACGAAATGGTGAATTACAAATAGTTTAAAGACAGCACTTTGGCTATGTTGACTAGTGTTGAGCTAAATACAAATCCCCGTGATTAAAATCAGAAAAAGGGAAAACGTATTTTATTTTCTGTTCTTTGACAAGTAGAAATCCTCACTTCCCACTTATGGTCTTTAACCTTGGCTATCTTGCATAGGTTGCCCAAAAGTGGAATTATTGCTACACTTGTTCAGGTTCCAGAGGATGTCGAATGTGAAGGTCGCCGTTGATGTCTTGAACGCCTACAATTGGTCATGTAATATGTTATTTGATTGGAAATGGAAAAAATCTTGAGGCATGTTTTTTGTCCAAGTATGGAGGAGAGTATATTTTATCTGGTTTCAGTTTAAAACCAAGACTGCAGAACTATAAGCAGCTATAAGAATTATCCATTCAATTCATGTTAACGGAGGCGCCTTACTGCTAATAGAATCAAGTTTCATGTCTTTCTCATTGTCAATATGACAAAACCATCTTGTTAACATAAGGTTAAGTTCATTGCCTTTTAGTAGTTGGCAAGATCGTTAAGTATGAGAAGTTCACAATTAAGCACCCAGTATGAATGGACGTACCATTGTAAGAATATAAAAGTATAGAGAGCAAAGAAGAAGGTGGCTGGCAAGTTGTATGGATCTCATTGTCTGTCGAGGATGCTCTACAACAGTCAATAATTACAGAAAGCTGCATGGATATGGCAGTAAATTCATTGGTTTCGCCCACAGGGAGACAAGGGAGAAGTCTCAGGAACCACATGGCTTCAGTGCCTCCCAGTCTCAGGTATGTTAGTTCTAGTTGATTGTTTGGAACAGATGTTTTCCTGAAGATATAAACCAAACCTTGTCTTTTGGTTTCAACTTAGGCTTCAAAAGGAGGATGTTCTGATTAAAAAGCACCGCTGTTCTACCCAGTTCAATAATGTTGTTGAATTTTGTGGATAAGAAAAAGCTGGAATGAGGACATGATTCTATCTGGAGTGTAAGTGGCTCATGCTAAGATCATCGGAAGCAGTATTGAAAGAAGCACTTATATTGGAAATCTTCTGGTTAGAAATTATGCTAACTGTGGTGCTTTGAAGGAGGCACAGACTGTGTTTGACAAAATTCCTGCAGAAAAATATTTTTCCTGACTGCTATAATTGCAGCATATGTGCAAAGGTTCCAGATAAGTAAGGCATTTGAACTCTACTTTGAAATGGTGCAACGGGCATAAACCCAGATAAGGTGATCTTTATTGTGATTTTGCAAGCATGTACCCTGTTAGCTGAAACTAAGTTAATCCATTCATGCATTCTGAGCCAAATATGCTGGGAAACTTTCGTAAGGTTCTGCCCTTATTAATGTCTATGGAAGGTGTGGAAGTTTGGAGAATGTCAATCTTTTGTTTGACAGAATGTATGAAAAGGACTTGATGGTTTGGTCACTGTAATGCAAGCATAACACTGAACAAGGGTATGATAAGGAGGCATTGAAGCTTTTTCATCTGTTGCACTCCAATAATACCAAATTAAATGTTGTCAGCTTCACTGTTATTTTGATGCTTGCATAAACCTTTACCCATTTGGCTAAGGTAAATTCATTCATTCAAAAACCATGATTCCAGATTTTTGTGGAGATGATTTATCACATCACTAGTACATTTGTATGGTAAGTGCCAGAGTGTGGATAACGCGATGTCTAGCATTTTGTAAACTTCATCATCCAAGTTTGATGTCACAGAATGCAATGATTTCAGTCTATTCAAAGAATGGATATGGAAAGAAGGCTTTAGAATTATTTCAGGAGGTGTGAAAAAAGACCAGGAACCAGATGCAGCCAGTTTTATAGGCACTTTGGGTGTTGCAAAAGAAGCAGCAGCATTAGGGGCAGCCAAATCCATTCATGCCTGTACTGAATCTAGCATTTAAGGCCAGACATTTCTGTACAGAATGTATTGATTGACATGTATGACAAGTGTGGCAGTTTGAGGATGCTGTTATTAGAGTTTGATAACATGAATGTCCCATGATCTAGTATCATGGAATACTATAATTTCAGCACATACATGGAATTGTGGTGGGAGGGAGGCCCTTCTTCTATTCCCCTGGCAAAGGCAAGTAGAATGGGACCAGCTTTACAATTATCACTGTTTTGAATGTTCTGTGCTAAAGCTACTCTGGAACAATGCAGGTTGATCCATATGTATCGTTCTGAGAAGGGCCTTATACCAGATACAGGTATAGAAAATGCTTTTTAATAAACGAGCAGGCGTGCGTGGAAGCTACGTATTTACCTATGTGTTTCCCCGCAGCAAGGCAAACACAATATCATGCACATGATTGAGGTGTATACCAGAATGAGGATGATGCAGGCAAGAAATACTGGAACGATGTTGGATGGTTGCGACCCGATGCGCAAGTTTCAGCGCGTCTCCGTCCAGCTGCAGACATCATGGTGCTGTTAATGAAGGCTACTCATCACTCATTTGTATGTATGAGCACCATGGCATTGTTCCATCAACAAAGCACTTTGGTAGCATGATTTTCACTGCTGCGCGTGCTACAGGCCAGAGGCCTGCGGAAGCCATCAGGATGCCATGGAATGCAGATTCTGAAACGTGGAATACATTGCTTCGGCTGCATTTGAATACATCGAGCAACCCAGCCGACCCGGTCAGCCCCTCAAATGGACCATAGGTATAATCGAGAACATAACAGAACGAGCCACACCAAAGCAGGTAGTGTGAATAATCCTATTATATGTATGAATCAGGATACAAAGAAATCACTATCCACACCATAATCTCATGGCTCCCAGTGGACTGCAAGACCTTGACTGAATGCAAAATTTTTCTTACATTTTGCTTATCTTTTACTTTCTGTGGAACACTTTGTTATAATTTGGACCATATAAACATAATATTTTTTCAAGCACAAGTACATGGAAATACAAGTATATGTTGATGTGTTCATGAATCTTGATTAGCATTTATAATACGTAACTGAACGAAAGTAATACTGATAG